>JAOANR010000007.1:10380105-10524961 GCA_030278955.1 Hygrophila difformis
GTTAAAAAAAATTAAAACAAAAAAATAGTAAAATCATATACATATACTAAAAATAGATTTTTTTTTTACCTAATGGTAATAAATTATAAATTGGTACTAAAAACTAAGATTTTTTAACTTGGTACTACTTAACAAACTAAAACATTCAAAATGGTACCAATAAATAATTTCCCCTATATTTATATGTTTGTTTATTTATTTATTTATTTATTTTTATATTTCAAATTTATTAACGTTTGAGATTTGACAGTAAAAAGATTTATGAATTTTTTACTGAATATTCTTAAAATATTACAGTATTTATTTATATTGCTTTAGCGGTTTCTTTTAAATATTCTTTTAAAATTTGTTCCCATGCAATAATGAAGGTTTTATTTAATTTTTTATGGTGAAAAATAAGTTTTTTCTTTATTAAAGTTGGGTCGGGTAGAATTGGTTAACTATGTAATATTTAAGATTTCGGATACCCGTTTAACCGCGGATAATCCGCATACCCGACGGGTATTGCCCGAATCCTACCCGATATTTGATTTTAGGGTAATAGGGTAGGGTAAGGGTAGGATAATTATATTTCGGGTAGTGAGTGGAGGTGACTTACCCGTACCCTACCCAACCCGTTTACATCCCTATTCATCCCGAGTACTATTATTGCACAATTCATTATATGGGAATAGGCATAATTATCTTGCTAGTTTTAAATCACGGCATTGCTAATCGGATGTTGTAGACCTTGAACCATCAACCGTCATAAATTTGATTGCTGGTGGGCTCCTTCAGCCTTGACTCGTGTTCGTGGCATTCAAACCTCTGATTACTTTTGTTCAAAAGTTGTTATTAAATGTTAAGGAGAAGCCTCTTCGAAGAAACTTGTACAAAAATCATATATTTTTGCAACAAGAACTCGTGCAGAGATGGGATTCACATTCACAGTCCGGTAATTAAATTGGGGATTCAAGACAATTTGCTGCTCAGCAACAATCTGCTGTCTTTGTACGCCAAATGCAACGGAGTTGGGCAGACACGCCACCTGTTCGACGAAATGCCGCACAGAGATGTCGTGTCCTGGACCTGTCTTTTGTCTTCTTATGTGAAAGATGGGAGCCATCAGGAAGCCCTCAGTTTATTTGCCTCCATGAAGTCCTCCGGGACAATGCCTAATGAATTCACTTTCTCTAATGTGGTAAGATCATGTTCAGCTTTAGGGAATCTTGCTGCTGGTGCTAGTGTTCATGCTTGTGTAGTTAAGCATGGCTTCGAGTCGAATGTGGTTATCTCCAGCAGTTTGATTGAACTGTATTCGAAAAGGGGCTTGTTGCAAGAAGCAGTTGGAGTGTTTAATGCTGTGGGGAATGGGGATACTGTTTCTTGGACTGCAATGATTTCGTCACTTGTGGAGGCTTGGGAGTACGCACAGGCATTACGGTTGTTTCTTCGAATGATGGAAGAGAGGGTGTGTCCAAATGAGTACACTTTTGTCAAGCTTTTAGGTGCTTCTTGTTTCTTGGCTGTAGACTATGGTAGGTTAGTCCATGCCCAGTCGGTAGTTTGGGGAGTAAAGTTGAATCTGGTCTTAAAAACTGCTCTTGTCGACATGTACGCAAAGCACCAAAGAATGGAGGATACTCTGAAGGTCTTGAATCAAACAACCGAACAAGACGTGCAGTTGTGGACAACTATGGTTTCTAATTTTGCTCAGAATTTGAACTTTGGCTGGGCGATCAGTGCATTCAGACATATGGCGAGGGAAAATATAGCTCCAAACAACTTTAGTTATGCTGCAGTGTTGAATGTATGTGCGTCAGCTCAGGCTCTGCAGATGGGAAAACAAGTACATGCGCAGCTTACAATGGCCGGGTTAGAAAGCGATCTTTATGTGGAGAACGCTCTTTTATATTTCTATGCAAAGTGTTCGATTAGTCCAGAAGATATTGTACAAGTGTTTAAGCGGATCGCTTTGCCAAATACCTTCTCCTGGAGTACCTTGATTGCTGGTCTGACTGCACACAATCTAAAAGACAACTGTTTTCAAGCATTTGTTGAAATGCAACTTGTAGGACAGCAGCCAAATTCATATACCCTGTCTAGCATTCTTCAAGTTTGTGGAACAGCACAATCTGCAAAGGAGACGAGGAAAATTCACGGATACATTATTAAAACAAATGCAGACGTTGATACGATTGTTGGGAATGCTCTTGTAAATGCTTACACGGGATCCCATCTGGTGGATTGCGCGGTAAGTTTAGCAAAAGGACTGAGGAACCGGAATTCTGTCACATACACGATCATTGCCTCAAAACTGAATCAAGCAGGTTGTCATGATCAGACTTTGGGAATCCTCAACCATGTGCGCAATGATGGTTTCCTTACAGACGGCTTCATATTATCCAGTTTCTTATCAGCTTCGGCTAATTTGGGCGCAATACAAATAGGAAAACAGATGCATTGCTTTTCCATCACATCTGGTTTCACCCGATGGATGTCAGTTTCAAATGGTTTAGTCGACTTGTATGGAAAATGCAGGTGCATCTCAGATGCCCAGAAAGCTTTTAGAGAAATTCCCAATCCGGATGTTGTATCATGGAACGGTTTGATATATAGTTATGCTCTTAATGGGCATACATCATCGGCGCTCTCAACCCTAGAGGACATGATGCTGACAGGAAGCAAACCGGATTCAGTAACACTATCGACAGTGTTGTTTGCCTGCAATAAGGACGGCTTGGTAGACATGGGTGTTGAATATTTTCAAAATCTCAGTGAAGTATACAAGATAGAGCCTGGGATAAATCATTACAACTTGGTGGTTGATCTACTTGGCAAGGCTGGCAGGGTAGAAGAGGCTATAAGCCTGGTGAAATCTATGCCGATAAGTCCCAATGCATCGACGTACAAGAAGTTGCTGCAAGCCTGCAAAATCCATGGCAATGTGCTTCTTGGAGAAGAAGTGGCAAGAAAAGGCATTGAATTAGACCCTTCTGATTTGGAATTCCATGCTCTCCTTGCAAGTATTTATGATAATGCTGGTCGGATTGACTTGGGAGATAATATGCGCAGTCGATTGTCTGAAGGTGGTTGTAGGAAGTCTTCACTTGTTGCATTTTCCTGAGGGCAGCCACGTTTCTTGTTGAAATTCATCCATCTCTAGAAAGAAAATTTTGGTCAATCTGGCCAAGAATGGGAAACTGTTTCATACAGATTGCTGACATTAGAAGATAAATTTACTGCGTTTATGAAAGAAATTTGTGCTGCTCAAGTATAGTTAATTTTCAGCAGCCATACTCAAAGTGAAGTAAAATAATAGTAGTACTAACAGTATTTATACTGCCAAGCCGCAAACAAAACAAGACTGTGTATACCTCAAAAAAGCCACAAATAACTAACCAACTCCATATTACTACTGCCTTCCAAAAAAAACACAAAAACAAAAATCCCTCCAGACAATATTGGGAAGTGAGAACTTTATTTTGTTAATCACATGTTCGTGCCTTTAGAGTATGGAGTACTTTACAATATTGATTTCTTCTCTTTGGGGCCAACTTGATCCCTTAAATTACAAATGCACAAGGGCAGCTTTTTTTGCCTAACTCTTCCTCTCTTTTTACCACAACTGTCCAATGATTTCATAAACTTATTCTTCGAATCAAGTGCCCCTGCTTCACCTTTGATCAACTTTAGCCTAACTGGTTTATTAGGTTCCCACTTGCTAACTCTTCCGGCCTTCACGTTCATAGAATCAACAATGCATATCCTTTCTACAGTACTGTCACCGTTAACTTTAGCCGTGGAAATTAGATTCCCTATCCGGACAGCAACTACATTGCCAGCTCTCCTACGGCTTTTCTACAGTACTATAACCGTTAACTTTAGACTCGATGAGTTCTCCAAAATTCTTGGAGAACTATTGATGACCCTGTGCAATTTGTGAGCCAATTCTTCGTCTGCTGTATAATTGGTAAGGCCCTTGTTTGAATTATACGATGCTTCAATAGGAACGTGCTTCTTCATCTTGTTGTGTTTCAGAATCATTTCATTGTCACCATCTTTAGAAAGGGAGGCAACAAATTCCAAGGCAGGTTTGGCAGCAGCCACTGCCTTTGCAGCTTTTGCAACCTTATCGTCAGCATTGGCCCTGGCTGCGTCTGCAACCTTTGCAGCTTCTGTAGCAGCAATTTTAGAAGCTTCAACAATATCCTCATCCAAACGATTATGGTTACCCATCTGGAACCCAATATATATCCTTGCGTATGGCATGTGGAATACCACCAGGCAATTGCACAGGGGTATTAACATCAGAATTCTGTCTAACAGCCGCTTACGAGGTGGCAAAAGCGCAACAGCGTCCAAACTAGCATCAACACTGCACATGCTTGTTTCCATATCCTTCAATATCTATATGGTCACATGAATTGGTCGCAGACCTTGCCTTATACCATGATCAGAAAAGGAGTCAGCAGATTCTTGGCTACAGCAGACCTGATATATCACAATCAAGATATTTTCACCACAAAAGTTGTCAATTGACGGTAAAAACAAGCACAATACTACTCCATAATCAATAGTGTTTTCAGTTCATCAATAGTGTTTTCAGTTCATCAATTTAACTTAATATTGCTGTCATAGGCATAGACCAGATAGGGTTTCGTCGAGATAGACATGAAAAAAAAAAAAAAAAAAAAAAAAGAGCAGAGGCAAAGAGCACCCCAAGAGTTTTTCGTCAACCCACACTGCATTTTGCTATTTTTACTAGGGTGGAAGTGCAGGGTGGGCTTCAACCCAGGCTCCAATCCACCCTGCATTTTTTTGCAGCACCCTCCCTCTTATTTTTGGGGCTTGCAGCACCCTCCCTCTTATTTTTGGGGCTCCAATCCACTCTGCATTTTTGTCCTTCTTCATTTTTTATTGTTTTTTTAATTTTAAAATTTATATATTATCATAAATTAATTTAAAAATATTATCAATTCAAAAATTATGAATGAATTGTAAATTTAAATTTTTAAACATTTAAAAAAAGTAATTTAAAATGGAAAAAATATTGAGTATTCCTTAATCCTGCAAAAATAGAGGGATGGGTTGGAGATAAGTTATTGTAGATATCCTGCAAAAATAGAGGGATGTGTTGGAGATTTATACTATAGCTCCTGCAAAAAGAGAGGATTGGGTTGGAAATTGTCTTATACCAAACTTAGCAATTACTCGCGAAATTCAAACACAGGATTCCATCATCTTGCCGATGATGATGTTAAGAAAACCTAATCAATAAAGAATCTATGGTGGACCATCAAGGCACACCAACAAAGGGAAAAATGGTGCACAAGGCTCCAATTCAGAGATACCTTTAACGGTGCGTTTGGTTGGAGGGATCTTAGATTACCAGTGGGAATGTGATTGCTGGGAATGTAAGATTACTGGGAATATGAGATTGCTGGGAATCTTATTTTTTGATGTTTTAAGATTATTGCGTTTGGTTAGATTGGGAATCTCAGATTTCTAGTTCTAATTAATTTACCATAATGTCCCTAAATTTCAATTGAACGAATGTTATAAATATATCATTTTGCTACACAATAAAAATATTTAAGCCGATTTATTTTTTAAAATATTGAAAATTCTTTATATGTAATTTATCGTGTGATAGTTACTTATTTAATATGAGAATATATTAAAATATGAGCATATATATAAAAATATAAAAATATATATTAAAATATGAGAATATATATATTTAAAAAATGTTTAAATAATTTAAAATTTTCCAATTTATTTTTTAAAATTAAATTTCATATATTTATCATTTTTTAGAATACAAATATCTAAATTTATAAAATAAAATAAGTATAAAAAGTGAGAGTATAAAAGTCAAATTAATATAAAAGTAGGTAAAGTGGAGGTGGTAATCTAAGATTACCTGCCTTCCAGGTGGGAATGTGATTCCCACCTAAAACACCCAACATTCCCACCGAGGTGGGAATGTGAGATTCCCACATGAAACATGCCCCGAACCAAACATTGGCATATTGCATTCCCTACATAAGATTCCCACTGGGAATCTTAGATACCCGAACCAAACGCCCCGTAAGGGTTAAGACATAGTTACATGGAACGTAGTGTACGATTCGAAATGGGAAACAGGAATGGAAAAGCGGAAAGCTAGTCTTAGTGAATCGGGAATGATTTATAATATCATTTTTTTTCTTAAATATTAAAATATTTTTAAGTAATAAAAAATTTTAATGAAAATTTTTGGCAAAAGACAAGGAAATTCTATATTTATTACTTTCACAAGTTTTCCACCATATTGTAAGGACCCCAAAGTATATACTATTAGAAGCCAAAAGCCCAAGAATTTTATATTGGACTGGTCAATTTCAAACCAAATACTATAAAACGAGCCCACATAACATAAATCGTAGCCCAAAATCTTATTCTTTCTGCCTCTTTCTCTGCGTGTCTTCTTCTACCACCGCGGCTTCCTCCTTGAATAAACAGAGCCAGTCAGGATAACAGTGAAGAAGAAGTGAAGAACATGAATGTTTATTGAAATCTTAATAATGGAAAACGCAACCAACTATGGTGTCATGAACTATATGCGGAACTTGAAAGAAAAAATACCCCTCCTCAGCCTCAATTGCCGAAACGTGGATCGGCGATCTGGTACGTTTTCGTTTTCATTTCGTATTTTGGAACGAATCGCTTCGGTACGAAAGTCGTTCCCCGTAACTATGGGTTAACAATTCAAAAATCTGCCCACGTGTCGGATAGTTGGATTCCGGATTATCCAGTCTCATTTGCATCAAAGATTCATTGAAGAAACCCTGTTGGAATTTATTCATTCAGCTCCCACTCATCCAAATTCCACCCCCTAGAAAAACCCAAGAGGGAAAAAAAAACAAAAAAAAAAAAAAAATAGAGAAAATGGTATGGAGAATCTGTTTGTAGAGTAGGAGGGTAGGAGGTGGTGAAAGCCGGAACGCAAGGCCCATGAGAAAATTGGCGTGGTGGGGATGGAGGAGGGTCTGAGTCTGATGGTAAGCACATTCGAATATGGTACGGTACATAATGAATTCAAAGATATAAAGGTGGACAGTATTTTGGGCCTTGGGGCTTCAACTTTCCACTTTGAATCGCAGTTTTGGGCTTTTGGCATATACTCCTATAGCCCTATAGTTCCTTTTAGAAAGTGGTGTCTACTAAGGGCTTCATCCTCCAAATAGTACAGTCCTTAATGGGCCTATGTTTTGCTGTAAAATGGCTGGGCTCAGTAAACTAACTGCCCATAATATAAGCTTAGCCCAACCCAGCCCAGCCCAGTTCATTCATATAAATGAAACAAGTGAAGTTTCAAATTACACACTTGTACATATGGCATATCAATACTTCCTCTGTTCTCTTTTCCTGCATTTCACGTCGTCCAAGACATATTTTTAAAGGTTAATAACTCAAATTGTACATAAATAAAAATTATAAAAATTTGATATTCTAAAACTATGTGATTAGACGGATCTAACAAGATCTCACTTGACTATATTTTCTTTTTATATTACTATGTTAAAAAAATTAATCATTGTTACTCAATAAATAGTGACTACTATGGAAATTGATCACTTATTTGAGGACGGAGGTAGTATATAGTTATATACCAGTACTTACTATCAATATCATGCACCCACTTTATTCATAATTATTTTTAATATTTAGAGTTGATTTGAATAGTAATTTCAAATATCCAAGTTTTCTTATCCGGCTTCGTCTTTTTTTTTTTAAAAAAAAAATATATATATATCCAAGTTTTCTGAATTTGTGGGTTGGCCTAACAATTAACAGGACCTTTTACTATTATTCTTACATTCTAGAACCCTCCTCCTCGCTTCACCAAAATTTCAGTTACAGTAGTACTTATTTAAAATTGAATCTGTGGAATGTGGTGACATCTGCCCAACACGAATTGTGGAATGAGGCAATGCCACATTAATGATTAACCCATCACAATAAATATTGACACTCACTATCACCAGATCATCCATTTTTTCATTAATACCTCCTCCATTTAAATTTCACCTTAACAACAATATTAATAAATGCTACAGTATTCCCCTTTAATTTATTATTCAATTCTAAGCTACTTCTACTATATTCCCCTTTAATTTTTTTGCGTTTAATTGTTCTGGTGGCAATTGCAGAATCGTAACCATTAAGGCATTAACCATCGTACCTATGCAAATCATTGAATTTCAGAGTTTTTTTAGGTGAATACCAGGGTATCCCCAGGCCACATTGGACCTAAGAGTAATTCCTCGAGAATCTGCAAGGGCAATTAAGGGCGCCTCTCCCAAAGCAGTTTTTTGCATACACAAGGCTCGAACCCGAGACCTTGCTTAAGCGACTAGAGCCCCATCCACTCAAGCCAACTGTTGTTGGTAATTTCAGAGTTAATGCTATTAAATAAATTTATTTTAAAAATATTTATTTTTTTATTAAGTATATTATATAATTATAATAATATTATGTTAGAGTTAGCCAATAATAAGAAACAATAATAAAAAGTTAATGGGCACAATATTTTGGTACGGAGGTATTCACAATGCAAGCTGGTATTTTGACGACTTCTATATTACTATCATTGTTGTTGTACAGAATGCATTTAAATAAGCGAATTAAAGTTTGGCCGCCCTTACAGTGTAAATCTTTGTAGGATTCTTTTCAGGCTAGCTACTGCTTGACGAATATATATATATAGGGTATTAAAGGTATAAATCTAGCTAATATCAAGCACATGTAATAAAATGCCTGAATTTATATGCATAAAGAAATTAAAATAAATAAAAACAAGTGCCTCCCAATACTTGGTACTATAAATTCTGAAAATTCAATTGGTATTCTTTTTCGGAAGCTATAATGAAACATAACGCATATATGAACATTTTTCACTTTTAAAAATCAAAAGTATATATGTCATTCTCCATTTGTCATTTTTATTTTTATTTTATTTTTTTTGTTGACAGGGTGTATTCAAAGTAAAATAAGTAGCGGCATTCAAATATCTTGAAGCCAAATTTAAATGAAATGCCTAGAACACATAGATAAGAATATGTGGTGTGGAAATACTTAGAGCACATAGAGTAAGTGAATAATGTACTGTAGGGCATGTTTAGGTATGTGAGATTAAGGGATATTAAGGAATATATATATATACGCATTAATATGGAGTTAATAATCATTTAATGTTGTGACATTCTTGGGGGATTGATGGATCGAGCTAGATTACTCTAGGAATTTCGTAGGTTTTATTTATTTGTTCATTATTATTGCTCATTAGTACTATTAATTTCCAAATGTTACACCAATGAATCATAGCACACACCACAACACACGACATGCCATTCTAAACAGGTCAACTATCATTTATCCAATGCATAAAACATGTAATTCCTCCGCCTCGTTATGTTCTTTACATTTCAACTTTTCATGTAGTTCAATTTATATTTTAAATCATCAATAATTCAAGTTCGTTATAAGTAAAAATTCTAAAAGTTCGATAATTACAAACTAAAGGCGAGATGAATCTAAGATCTCATTTGACTATATTTTAACTTATATAATTATGATAAAACTTCAAGTAAAAGTCTGTACGTGATTAGTGCCAACTACCTAACGTAAACATCATAAGGAGACGGAGGAAGTATATCCAAAGAATTCTCACTATACATAAACTTTGCTTCCTTAAAATACCCTTATTCATACACATTTGTGATATTTTGTATTCTTGAAATATTAAAATATAAAGATATAAACAATATAGAGGTAATAGGTTTGTCAAATTTAACCCATAATAGGGGTCCCCCCACCCCACCAAAATAAATAAATAAATAAAAACAAAATCAAAATATTAAAAAAATTTCCGAAGAAAAGTGCTCCAACACTTACTATTCGTAAGAAGCAACGAACACACACATGCGAATGGCCACTGAAAAACAAAATGGGATGGATGAATGTAAATTAAACTCGACCTATCATATATTGTCAATAATGGAATAAAAATGGGATTTAGGAAAAGCCATATACAGTGGGATATGTACGAAGTCAGTGGGGGGGTTGTAAATTGTAGTAATAAAAATAGTGGTGGCAAGAATATAATGATTGTTGGGATAGGAGGATAATTTTAGCCAAGAATTTAGAGAGACCCCAATTGGGTAAGGGATCCCTATCATCATTTAACTTGTTGGGCATACAAAACATGGCCCCTAATTCCCAAGGGGGTCCTTACAATTTCACTAATGCTACTTATCACTATCCCATCCATCCTTTTGTATTTTCTTCTAATGTATGTATACTAGCTATATATATGTTTTGATCATGTAATTGAAGTGACTCCTAGTGAAATAACTTAATTTAAGTTGTTTTCAATTTTCGAGTTTTATAGTTACAAAAGTTAGAATCATGTCAATTTCCACACCGTACCCTACATTGAATGCTCGATGTAATAAGTTGGTTGTGTTTAAGCAATGCAAAGACAAGTTAATTATAATATGATAGGATTGAACTGGCTTAAACTTAACTTATTATTATTATTATTATTATTATTATTATTAGAAGCCACTGGTCAGAGAAATTGATGGTGAGAGTTCATGTCAAATTAAACATGTTATTGAAACTTTGTATTTGTATCTAATATAAAGAATAAAGTTAATTTATAATAGTAGTAATTAATAATGTCCATAGTATTCTTTTTGTTTGGAGTAAAAAAGACTTCAAATAAACAAGCAACAACTAATTCAAGGATCAAGTGATAAAATTATCATTTAAAAGCAACTATTGTATTTAAAAGTCAAAATTATTCTCTCTTGTTGCTTTCAAATGTCAAGATGATATATTCCAAGGATTTAGTAGATATAATCATATAAAGGTAATATATATATATATATATATATTAAAATTTGCTACCGACATGGGATAAATATCGACAAAATTGAGTATATTTCTGTACCTGGCTAATATTTTCCAAATCTCATTTAAGTACCATTATACCAAGAACATAAAGGTTTACAAGATTGAGCTGTCCAAAAACATATTAAAACTAAAAAAACAACAATGGAGCAACTCGACTTTAACTCCACAACCACATACTATATATATATATATACAGACCTAACTGCCTTGACCTAATGAAATAGAGTAGTTATGTAATAAAAAAAATGTATTCCAACATAAATAAAATCAAAATATGACATTGAGTGAAAAAAAATAGAGCCACTTGAATAATTTAATGGAATCAGAAAACATTATTGTTAATTGTCACTAGGATGTAATGGAAAATTGTAAGTGGGAAAAGGAGGTGATTATAATTGATAAGTAAACCTCTAAATTCAACTGAACGTATTATTGTACCCACAACTTTGACATCCTAATATAAAAGAAGGCTGTCCAATATTGATGATTCTGCACTTGTTTTTCTACCCAACTTGCTTCAATATCCATAAAGAAATTATGACTGACAAAAAGAGTGACAACACCACACGAAACCCATGCATTAATAATTTACTACTACTATTTACTATTACTACTACAAACCACCATTCAGATTTAATGTCATTCATACTTATTTCTACTTCATTCATTTCCTTTTATTTCCTATCCATCCCAGCTTTTTTTTTTTTTTTTTTTCCTGCCTGAAAAATTAAAATAAAATTAAGGGGGTTTGGTTTAATTAATACGGTATCAAGGTTGATTTAAATGATAAATTTGGACACTTTAATTCTAATATAGGATAATCCGGAAATGAATAGGAGTATAATTTGTCATTTCCAAACCTTTCAAAGCATATAGGGAAAAAAGGTGTTGGAGAGTCGTCGCTTAGATTTGTTGGAGTATAATTATATAAGATAAAATTATAGTCAAGTGATGAGATTTGTTGGATTCGTCTAATCGCATAGATTTAGAATATCAAATTTTTATAATTTTTATTTGTATGCAATTTGAGTTATTTAGGATTAAAAATATATACTAAATCACGTAAAATATGGGTCTCTAGCATTTAAAAAGAAACGAATGAAGTATTACTTTACAGACAAGTCGTTCCCATAATCCAATCCACTAACGAGTTTGTTGCCTTCCAAACAATACATATTTAATTTCATTACACTATACATCGTTTTTAGATGAAAAAAAAAAAGTAAGAAGAAAAAAAGAAAAGAAAAAAAGAAAAGACATCCAGAGATGCGAATTAGAATACTAATTGTCAACTGATTCTTAATATATGTACAGCAGTGAATAATATTTTGACATGTAAATTAATTTAGAGCGAGGGAGCATAAATTAAGATGAATCATATGAATTGCAACGGGGGATTGAAGTGTTGTGCTTGTGCACAAAATGTTACTTGAAGTGCTGCAGCATCAATATCATGCTTCACAAATCACAAACAACAGCTATAATAATAATGAATGAATTAATTAATTGGAAAGATTTCGTTCTAAAATAAGTCTTCAGTTTGGTAAGTTTGTTGAAAGAGTTTAATTATAAATTGAATATCACCAGAATAATAACAGAATGCCACCTAATTCCTGAGGCCTTTCATTTTTTAAATGCTAAATTAAAGTATTAGTACTACTCTAGCATTTATATGAGATTAGTTAGGGAATACGTTTGGTGCAACAATGATTAATACTTTCACCAAATTACTAGTAATTTTTAAGCCAAATACCTCTTCAGCACCATACATATCATTTCATTGGTATTTATATGCCTTATTATATAGTACTCCGTATTACATTAAAACTTTCTGCTACGATGATACACATTGAACTGATTGCATTTTGATTTGTACCTTCAATAATTAAATACGTATTATTATTATTATTATTATTATTATTATTATTATTATTATTATTATTATTATTTGATATGAACTGAATGTTAGAATAGGCTTCAATGCAAATATACCTGAACACATGCATGAGATGATATAATTGAATATTTGGCAATATATTTTTTAACAAAATAATAAAGTTGGTATTTTCAAGAAAGATAAAATATTCACAATTATAACTTTGTTATTATTTCCTCACGTCATTATTTTTTTCCTTTATTTTTAATTTTTTATTGGCCATATAAATATAAAGAAATACTTTTTAAAAAGATTATCCATAATAAAAATACTTCGACTTTCAATAAATATTGTATAAGGTTTAATTTTTATATTTTCGACTTTCAATAATAAATAAATTATAATAGAGAGACGATATTTAAGTCCTATAACTTTCAATTCTATAGTTGGACATTCAATTATTCACTACTTCCTTATTCCTTTCATTTTATCCCTCTTTAATTTATGTCATTTTGAATCTCGCACTACGCACTGAAATATCAATATTTACACAAAAAAAAAAATTTATAATTAAAAAATACAAGTACTTCGTATATATTTATGAATAAAAAGAAAGAATCCTATGCTCACTGCACTCGGGTCTTAGAACTATTTCAAGCAACACATAAAATTTCGTAAATAACTATGCTAAATATACAGCTCAGTTGTTTTTTAATTACTTCATTTAAGTTATTGTTTTCAACTAGCTGACTTTAGATGATTTTATATGATTCGTTACAAGACTAAATAAAAAATAATAAAATAATAGTGAAAGTAGAGATTACAAACTATAAAACTCACGTTATACTTACTTTCAAAATAATTCTCTAACTTAATCAAATAAGATTCCAAAGTCAGATAGTTGAAAACAATGATTGGAATAAAAGAATTAAAAAATAACGGTTATAGTGTTTATTAAATGACATGTTTGGTGGCAACGTCAAACCGAAACCAATGCAAGTAAAAGAAAACCCAAAATCCTCGCCGACGCGCAGCTGACGGCTGTGCTATTTACGCATTCCTCCCATTTTTTTATACGGCGTGCTAATTTTTTTTTCCATAGAAGAAAATAAATAAACGCAAACAATTCTCAAACAGAAAGTCATGGAATGTGGTCACCATCACAACCAATGGTTAACGCACACGTGTACCACCCAACTAGAACTACCTGAACCCTACCATAAAGATAACCCATACAAATCAGCACTTGCCAAACTTTCCCTTCCCCCACCGAAAAATCCCTTTACTTTCTTTGATACGTTAAAAAATAATGCATTTACGTTAAGCAAGAAGCGAAATAAATGGATATGGATGAATATTGCTACAAACATTATGCACGAAAAAAAATATTACTACAAACATTGATTTATGCCTTCATTAAATTTTCATCTTTTTTTTTTAAAAATATTTCCCCGCAAAACCGCCGGTACAAATACAATGATAATTCAACAGTAATGGAAATAAAGATATAATTTCTACTTAATTAGGATTAAAGACAACTGTTTTGCCCTTAAGGATGACAAATGAGATCTTCAACGCCAAGCCGATGCAACGGTCAGGATTCGATTGATCCAACCGAAGCACAAGCTTCCAGATTGTTGGCTCACGGTGAATCCCGGGTTGACGCGTGTACCTGAGTTGAGTTTCACTCGTAACGATTCCGCCATCACTTGACTCAATGGAATCGGCTGGAACCCAGCCATGCTCATCCGGGCCCGCCACTTGCCCAACACCTCGCATCTCTCCACGCGCTCCCTGCCGTCGCACGCAACCGAGTTGCCGATACGCCGGCCGATTGCCGCCTCGATCCTCGCACGCTCAGGATCCTCGCGCGCAACCGTCGCCTCCAGCGAGTCGAACAACGCGCCGTAGTGCTCAATAACCTCGCGGACGCGCACCGTCAACGGCGCCGTGTTGGCGTTCATTTCCTGCTCTACCAACGTCAGCACTGCCGGCGAGAGGCGTTTCACGCGGCGAAGCAGCTCGTCGCGGAGGTTCTCTGTCGTAACACTCTCGTCCGGTAGCGTGTAGAGTTTGAAGGCGAAATTGATTGCTAGGGCTTCGTTTGGTTCGATTCCCAAATTCTCACGGCTCAAGTCGGAAATGTTCAAGCTCATCACGGAAAATTGGAACCCCAGGCCGAGTTCGTTGGAGATCGTTTTCAGCCTATCGCCGATTATGTTAAGCCGTTTTTCCTCGCCGGATGTGAGGTCCGCGAAGGTGGTGATCTTCAATGCATAGCCGGACTTTTTCCCAGCCAGCGCGTGCAGCAAATGCACGTACTGTCCTCCTTGGCTGATGTCAAAATCAATCACATGAATGTTGCGGAAGCCCTGGTCTTTAGTGGCGTCCAAGATGGCGAGATTGGCGGCCATGAAACCGAGCTTGAAACACGGTGAGGCGTCGTAGAGCTTTTGGATTGAAAGAGTGTGTTCCTTGCCGCGAAGATCAACAACGGCGGAGGGTTGTTCGGAGGAGTTGAGGCGCAATTTCAACGCCGAGACCATGTACGCCGTGAGCCTCTGCTCCGATGTCCCTCTAGGGTTGGAAATCTGCTGGAGACGCCCGAGGATTTCGGTAGCTGATTCGGATTTTCCTTCCGAAATAGCAGCTGCTGCATCGATCAAGTGTTGTTTAGTGCAGCGGATTGGGGGCGAGGATGAAGTTGAAGAACACGAAGAGGAAGACGACGAAGTAGGAGACAGAGAAGTAGGTTTTCTGGTGGAATCTATTAGGTTTTGGATCGTCTCCGACCACTCGCTGTTGGTGACGGCGGAAACAGCTTCTTCTTCGTCTTCTTCGCCGCCTTCATCTCCCAGCAGCTCCTTCTCTAGCTCCTGCAACCGATGACTCATGATCTTTTTCTCCGATTCATCCTCCGAATCTAGCGTAATAGCATTACCAGCCATAATCGGCGCTAAAATTCCACCACTAGTAACATTGTTAACACCTCTGTTCGGAAGAGTCAAAGGCTGCACCCTATTTGGGTGAAGAACAGGAAGGCCATACCGCGGGTTTCCTGCAGAATTCGAAAGCGACGAAGCCGAAGGAATCCTTGGCGACATATCCGCCAACGCCAAAGAAGATACCGGAGATTCGTGATAGTAATTCGGCCTCTGCTTCACGTTTCGTAGATAGAACCCTAATCCTCCTTGCTGCGCCTGCTGAAACTCCGCTAGCGATCTCTTCCCAATCAAATCAGGCCTCCGGATCTGTCCCCCACCCGCAGTCTCCCCCACAATTCTCGAAAGTGGCGATCGAAGGGGAAACTGCTGCTGCGCGTTGGGATTCGTGTTACTGCCACCGGATCCCCCTCCGCCGGTGTAAAAGTCCGGCACGCCGCCGGAATATCCCAACGACATTTTCTAGATCGTGTTTCCTGCACACCAAGCAATCAAAAACCGCTTTCCGATCAAGCTACGGAATGGATTCCTTTCCTGGCAATCAATTCAACAGAAAATTGAAGAGAAGGGGAAAGAAAGAGCATGGGGTATGGTATGTATGAATGGGTTTGTTTGTGTATGAGGTTTTTGGTTTTCCCGTCTGTGAATTGTGAATAATCTGTGTGTTGGTTTATATCTCACATTTTAAAAACTGTTGCTTTTGGGACAGAGACAGGGGAAGAGCTGTCTTTGCCTGCAGCCGTTGGATGGAATACTCCTTTGGTCTTTTGAGGAACCTTAAGGAGAATTAGCGGCCAGATTTCTTGGGCAAAACCGCCACTGCCTTCGTCCGGAATCACGCGCCACACATTGACGTGAGCTACACGCCGGTTGTTCGGTGTATTAAAAATGCACGAAATGTCGCATTGAGGTAAGTTAAAAGCGGTAATATTAATTTCTTTATGAATGTCGCGCTGGTATAATTTTTGGGTAACCAATACTCCCTCTGTTTTTTTATAACTTCTCCATTTCTACACAGCACGCAATTCAATGCACATTTTCAATCATTAATATCTCAAATTATATACAAGTAAAAATTATAAAAATTTGCTATTATAAAACTGGGCGATTAGACGAATCCAACAACATCTCACTTGATTATATTTTATCTTATATAACTGTGCTAAAACGTTGAATCAAAGTTACTTAATGAATAGTATATACTATGCAAAGGGTAAAGTTAAAAAAGAAACGGAGGGAGTATTTTTTTTTTTTTGGTAACTCACGCTGGTGTAATTGACCAAGTAAATTAGTAATAGTAATTTTAAAATAGATTATTAATTCGATTTTGGTTTGTGGTGTATTGAGAAAACTCGTATCTCTTGTGTGCAAATATTGGGTTGCTTAAATGCTACACTGATCATATGCGAGTTAATTGATGTTATGTGTGGGTACCAGTTTAAGTTTCTGGAAATGGTTTGGGTGCTTGCGGCCTTTTGGTGCTGGCATATTCAAAAGTGATGAGTATGTGGATATGAAATGATGTGTTAGTATTAAAAAGTGATGGATGGAAGTTATGAACAAAAAACTAATAAAAAAAACAAACTTCCATCTATATATCACTTTTTTATAAGGCTTATACATCATTTTACAAAGGGTTATACATCATTTTTAGCGTTATCTGCACCTGCTGGCAATTGTTTTGTCATTACCGAAACCGGATTGTAAGTTACTACTCATCACACATATATTCTCTCCCTTTGTTAATTGTAATAGTTTGACTTTTTTTTACTATTTATTGTAGCACTTTGACTATTATTTTTGTTATATAAATACAAAAAACTGTATATGAATCGCATAAATTACTATTTAACGGAGGAAGTAGTAGTTATCTAATACTTCCTCCGTATTCAAATGTTTTTTACGGATCCATATATCACGCAGTTCAATGCACACTTTAAACCACAAATAACTCAAGTTCGGTATAAGGAAAAATTCTAAAAGTTCGATATTTAAAAACTATACGACGAGACAAATCTTTTAAGATCCCACATTACTATATTTTAATTTGTATAAATATGATAAAACTTTAAGTTAAAATCTGCATATGAATAGTAGTAACACATTACCAATCGTCAAAAACTTTTCAATACGGATGTAGTAAATCCCATTTCATCATATAAAATACTACTAAAAGCTACAACAAAAAAAAAGTAAATTTTGTCATAAATTACTAGAGTCTACAGTATATGCATCGCATACAGGTTCTTGTTTCCCTGTGCATTTGCAAATTAAAAAATTACAGATACAATGTGATAAGTGTATAAAAATCTAGTGTGATTGTACTAAAGAATATTTGGACATAAATTGATCGTCCATCAAATCAATTATGGGTTGCTTTTTAATTAATTTCATGCACCATTTATCAGCTCATAAATATTGCTTTTTAATTAATTTCATGCACCATTTATCAGCTCATAAATATTTTTATAGAATTGCAAGTACAAAAAGGACCAACCACCGGCCACACTCAGATCCTTGTATTTATGCTAGGAAATACCATGTCCATACACTGATACTACCCGTCCCGTTATTTTTGTTACGAATGAATTTTTGACATTATTCACTGTTTAACTTTGATTCAAATTTTTATCATAATTATGACAAAAAAATATGTCAAGTGAAATCTTGTTAGATTCGTGTAATTTTGTAGTTTTATAATATCAACTTTTTATAATTTTTCATTGTACACAATGGTTTTTTGGCATTATTTATTGTTTAAATTTAATTCAAATTTTTATCATAATTATGTACAAAAAATATGTCAAGTGAGATCTTGTTAGATTCGTCTAATCTTGTAGTTTTATAATATCAACTTTTTATAATTTTTCATTGTACACAATTTAAGTTATTAACCATTAAAAATATGTATCGGCATACGTGCTGGGTGGGTCCGTAACAAAAATAATAAGATAACTAAATATGTATATTCATATAGTAAAAGTACTCCTCCGTCCCGCGAAAGTTGACGCATATTCCTTTTTGAGCTGTCCCACGAAATTTGACACGTTTCATTTTTTAGATAAATTAAATTAATATAAATATAATTAGAATCTTAATGGTTTCTAAAAACCCATTAAAATTAATTACTTTAATTATTCTGCACAACTCCCAATATACTTTTATTTTTCTATACAAATCCCTTACATTTCTTTAATTCTCCATATCTCAAAATAGGTACAAATAAAAATCATATAAAATATATATTCTAAAACTAGACACCTAGACGATTCTAACAAGACCATACTTGAATATTTTTTTAAAATTAAATCATTACCATAATATTAAGTCAAAGTTAAACAATAAGTAAAGTGAAAATTCATTAAAATTTTAAACACAAATACCCACAACACTTTAACCATTAAACCCCACTACATAAATTACCGTGCCCAAAAGAAACGCGTCAACTTTCGCGGAACGGAGGGAGTAATATAGTACTATTACTTTAAAATTTCATAATATGTATGGACTAACCACGTAGTCAACTAATTCAATAAACATAAAACAATCATAGTTTTATGCAATAATTGTGTTTAATAGAAGTATATTACTACATCCCTCTCAATGTAATTGTTACATTCCCCTCCGACACATTTGCTGATACACATTTTTAACGATTTATAACTTAAATTGTGTACAGTAAAAACTTATAAAAATTTTATTATATAAAAGTACAAGATTGGACGAATCTAACAAGATCTCACTTGACTATATTTTTTCTTATATAGCTATGATAAAAATTTGAATCAAAGTTAAACAGTGAATAGTGTTAAAAAATGCAACATAACATTTATATCGAGACGGAAGAAGTACTATTTTGGCCTACCGCATACACTCCTGCATTTTTATTTCTGTCCCAGTGCTGATATGTTTATTTCTGTCCCATAACTTTGAGATTATAATTTGTTATGGTTCTTAAATTATTATCCTACTCCTACATGCTTTGTTTCATTCTTCATACGAAGTATTTGTTTTTGTGATCAAATTGTCTTGGATGATGACCAGGCACATTTATCTACTGTGGAGTGTTCTTTTGGGAAATTGGTTTTTGAGAAAAAAAAATAAACATAATTTCTGGCTTGTAGTTTTTTTTTTTTTTAGTTGTAAGTAACTCTTGTGTTAGTTCTCAAGTGTTCTATGTTTCAGACTTCCAGTGGTATGTATCGCGACTTTTTGACCTCTTTCTTAGGCATAGAAACATTCTTACTTCTGATGAGATAAGTTGCCCACTAATATAACTGGAGCCCAATAAACTTTTGAATAAATTTCTTAAAAATCATTAAGATGTTTGTGTGAACAATACCACATTTGCTAATGCACATTTTAAATCATTAATAATTCAAGTTCAGTACAAGTAAAAATTTTAAAAGTTCGATATCTAAAAACTACAAGACAAGATGAATCTAACAAGATCTCACTTGGCTATATTTTAACTTGTATAACTATGATAAAACTTTAAGTAAAAGTGTTTGTGTGAACAGTACCACATTTGCTAATATATCATTCTTTTAAGAACGGAGTAAGTATGATAAGATGTTTGTTTGAATTAGGGACCATGGTCCCTAGTTGATGCCTTACTATATATATAAATGTGGGTGGATCTATGTGCATTCTTGGTGCATAAAATAGTAAAATACCACTTAAATTGATAAAATAAATTTTTAAAGTTATTTTTTCAGTAAAATTTATAAAGTTAATTTAGTGCACCATTGTTTTCAATTTAAATTATCTTTTTGCAATTTTTTGTTTCGTGTACCTCTATTCTCAATAGGAACATAACTTCCGTTAATTTTGTGATACAATTACTAAAAATATTTATTGGCCAGGCTTATATACAACTCATTATTGAAGACATTACGGTGCTAGACAATGAGATTATTAGTATCACAATTATTATTACATTCAAATCCAGACAGCATCTACCAGATTCCATATACATAATTGGAGCATACCAACCCTTTTTATCCCATCCATCCAACTAATTAGATAAGTGTCGGCTCACTAAAAATTTTAAAAAATACTTCATCTATACACTTTAATTAGCAATATGTTTAGTGGTATATTGGCGTCACTAAAATTTGCACTGAAAATAAAAACAAATAATAATAAATAAATCAAAATAGTCGGAAGCTAAAATTTTAAAGTTAGGGACATTCTTTGTAATGTATAGTACTACCTCCGTTCATTTTTAAATGTCACGGACCCACATTTCACGCAATCCAATACATGTTTTTAACCTTTAATAACTCAAATTGCATACAAGTAAAAATTATGAAAATTTGATATTCTAAATCTACGCGATTAGACAAATCCAACAAGATCTCACTTGACTATATTTTATCTTATATAACTGTATTAAAAAGTCAAATCAAAGTTACTCAATGAACAGTGTCAAAAACGCATATGTGTCAATAAATAAGGAACGGAGGAAGTAGTATTTTTTTTGGATGAGCTATAGTAGTATTAGTTGAGTAGCAATGTCAGACATGAAGTTGTTTTTATCATTGAGTTAGAATTAGGGATGACAATGGGTCGGAGGTGGATCGGAGAAGGGTAAATCCACCTCCGTCCATGAGTGTTATTTCATCATCCAATCCACCCATCATCCGTTTAAAACTCGGCCCAAATCTAATCCACCTATCAACCACGGTGAAACGGGTGGATCAGGTGACTAATGGATTTGAAAATATACATAAACTTGCAATCATTTATATTCAAAGTTAATTCATGTTTGAACATCGTAAAGTTTAGGAAACCATACCTTATTTGCTATATATGGAAGCGAAGTGTAAACGAAATAATAATATCCAAAAGTGGAGGAATCGAACACTAGGAATGAAAGGGTCAAACGAGAAAATTATAAAACATGAGTCTTGACATGAGGAAGATTAGTCGATAAGGCATTCCTTAGCAATGAGTGATGTAATTACGGGGGAATTGTGAAAGATGGAACGCCCGAAGGGACCGTGGAAGAAAAAAATGGAGGAAAAACCATGTTAATATTTTTTACTAAAATATATTGAGTATACATATTTAATAAAATATAACGGGTGATGGATGGTTTGGGTGGTGGGTTGGATGAGCCTAGATCCATCTCCGACCCGATCCATCACTCAATCCACCCATCACCCTATAAGAATCCACCTTTTGCCGGATTTTCATCCATTTCGGCGGATCGAGTGGGTCGGATTTTGGGCGGATGCGGGTAAAATTGTCATCCCTAGTTAGAATACAGAATTTGGCAACTGTAATTTTCTTTTTTTCCTGTGACGTAACATGATCTAGACAGACAACCCACGTAATTTTTGCATTTTATTTATTTTTATATCTATATCTATCTAATAAATTTATTCTTGAGTATTGTAAAGAGAAGGTTTTGTGCTCTCTCTCTCATTCTTTTAGTATAATTTTATACTCGTTCCATTTAACTTGTCTTGTTTGATTTTTGTATACAATTCAATGCACTTTTTAAATAGTTAATATCTCGAAATATGTGCAACAAAAAATTATGTAAAATATATATTCTAAAACTTCATAATATGATTTTAATAAGACCTATCTCGACTATTTTTTTCCAAATAAATATTTGTAATAAAATCGAGTCAAAATTAAATAATAAATAGTGTCAAAAAGTTAAACATGACAAATTAGCTGGGACGGAGGGAAAATTATATATGCTCTCGCTACTTATTTGTCCACGTTAAAAAAATAAAAGAAAAAAAAAAAGAAAAAAGAAGAAGAAGAAGAAGAATAATAAATCTATTTTGGATGAAAAAAGGAAAAATCAGGAAATATGTGTGATAAGTTCAGCGTATGTTCCCCACCTAATTACCATCGATTATAGGTTAGTTGATTATTAAATTAATATAGTATGGGAGAAATTTGGTACACAAATTAGCCCTTTTGTTAGGAGAGGACAGTCAATAGACGACAAGGAAGCATAACAAATTCCTATAAAGTTTATTCTTCACTAATACCACCTTCGTCTCATTAAAATTGTTACGGACTCACCTGACACGTATGCCGATACATATTTTTAATGGTTAATAACTTAAATTTTGTACGATAAAAAATTATAAAAAGTTGATATTCTAAAATTACAAGATTAGACGAATCTAACAAGATCTCACTTGACTATGTTTTTTCTTACATAATTATGATAAAAATTCGAATCAAACTTAAACAGTGAATAGTGCCAAAAATTCAAACGTAACAATCAAATTGAGACGGAGGAAGTAGTACACAAAACATAAATTTATGTGCCAATTTTTATCCTTTTTTTTTTTGCATAACAGCTCTGCAGGCTAGGAAAAAGAGGAAAATACAAAGAATGTAAAATCAAGCATCACGCGGGAACCAGGTTCCCGCAACCGCAATCCCCGACACGAATCTGGAGGGAAAGCTCACGTCGTGTAAAATCTCTCATCCTCCGCCCCCACCTTAGCGAGACAATCCGCCACAGCATTACCCTCCCGCAAGATATGTTGGAACCGTATAGAATGGAACCGTTCCTTCAAGTCCCCAATTTGAGCCAAATAAGTAGAAAGGCTGTGTGAGCTATCATAGGCAGACCGAAGGAGCCGCAGCGCCTCAATTTTTATCCCTTTTGTTAATAATTACGAATATAATCAATTTGTGTATATCTTTTCTAGAATAGAACCAAAGTTTTCATCCAGAAATTCCAAATCCGTTAAATTGCATTACCCACAATTCAGACCTGTAATATTAACCACACAAAATAACTCACCGTGGATACATTACATTCCTTTTGGGATTGCGGTAATTTCTGTTTGTCAAACCCCTATACTGCCAAACCCCAACTTCCCAACTTCCAGTATTTCATTGTTTCTGTTTATTTCTTATTACTGTTATTGAAACAAAACAAATACTCTAGCGTTGAAAATTGATAATAGTGTGAAACTATAAAAGTCAACCGAAAAATGTCAAAAAATGTTGAATTTTTTTTTTTTTTTGGTCTAAAATTTATGCGTGGACTTGCACAATTGGTTTGAAATAATATTGAACCCATCAATCTTCCACAAGACCTCTTACCAAAAAAAAAAAAAAAAAATCATCCACAAGACCTTTTTGTAGTAATCTTCCACGATCGAGATTTGTAAAAACCAAACTTCAACTATGCGCAATCAATTAATTTTTCCTTCTTTATTTCTTTTATCTCACAAACTCAAAAGAAAGACTGTATTTTTTTTTTTTGCTCAACAGCCAATTAAGGCTAGAAAAAGGGGAAGTAAAAAAGAAAACCAGAAAGAAACATCAACAAGAAGACAGATGCACTAGCTCCGCATGAACCACGTGCCAGTTGCATCTGCTGTCACCAACGGCTTCAATAAATCCGGGGGATACGCCCAAGAAGTGAAGAATGCCTCCTCATTGGCTCCCAACTTAGCCAGGCCATCCGCCACAGCATTGCCTTCCCGATAAATATGCTCAAAGCGACACACTCGGAATTCACATCTAAGCTCCTGGATCTTTGTAAGATAAGCCGAGAGCCAATGATCATCATCAAAGGGGGAGAGGATCAACCGTAAGGCCTCACGAGAATCACAAGCACACCATACCTCAACAATACCCTTCTCCTGCGCAAGGGAAAAACCCTGGAGAATACCCACAACTTCAGCTTGCAAGATGGAGACATCACCTATAAAACCAGAGATCCCGCCGAGCCACTCACCAGAACAGGTTCTCAGGACTGCTCCAAAGCCAGCTCTATGTCTGTTAGCCAAAAAGGAACCATCCGAGTGGAGAAAGACACCCTGCCACCCTCCCATGTTCCAGCAAACCAAGGTGGGTTGATGATGTATACTGGATGTAGCATTCTGGACATTCTCCAGACAATCAGTGAGGTGGTTAACCTTTCGAATGAGCTGTTGTGGAGATGTCGACTTAGCTTGAAAAACTCTCTGATTTCTCTCAATCCAAATCATCCATAGCCCAGCCATGAATTTAACACCAAAAGCATCAAGCATCCCTCTGAGCCAAAATTGAATTTGATCCATTGGTAAAGAGCGGATGTCGTCAGGAATATTAACGTGGAGATTGGTCCAGAGAGAAGAAGCCCAGTGGCAGAGGAACAAGCAGTGCGACCAGTCCTCAATCTCACAACCACACACAGTACAAAGTGGAGAAGTAGCCAGCCGGCGATGATGGAGGAGCTGATTGCCAGGCAGCGCGGCTCGAGAAAGAAGCCAAAGAAGAAAGCAGAATTTTTCAGGCAATGTAGATCTCTACAAACCCTTCCAACCATTGACCAAAGAAGGATCCCCAACAAGAAGCCTGTAACCAGACCTGGCCGTGTAACGGCCATCGACCGTTAGCTTCCAACGCCATCCATCTGAACAATTAGGGTGTAGTCGTGGCGGTGGCTGGGCAAGAATGGTAGCCTTAAGCTCTTCCGGAATTATAGAGTGGACACGGGAGAAATTCCAACCGTGCTCATCTATGATATCAGCAATATTCAGATCCATGTCACAATTCTCAATGAAGGACAATTGAGGACCGAGGGACCGTCCTTGGAGCCAAGGGACAAACCATAAAGAACTTTGGCCATTACCGATTTTAAAAGCAAGACCATCAGACAGCCGCAATGAAGCTTTCCGGATACTTCTCCAGGTGAAAGATCTTGCTTTAGGCATAGAGGCACTAGTCATCCCATTCGGACAATATTTAGCTTTTAATTCACGGACCCAACATTTATCCCGATCTCTTAACAGGTCATAAGCAAGCTTCCCAAACAGTGCAGTGTTGGAATGCCTGGCTTGTCGAAGCCCCAGTCCACCATGATCCCGAGGAGTGGCTACTGACCGCCAGTTAACTAAATTTAAGCCTTTACCTTTCCTGTCCTTCCAAACAAGCTGTCGGATGCGGCGGTCTATTTTCTTACAAATAGACTCTGGTAACCAACCCAGCTGCATGCAATAGGTCGGGATTGATGCAAGGACATGTCGTGCCAAGGTAATACGCCCTGGTTTATTAAGCAAACGCATCGCCCAGCATGAAATTTTTGCATCCATTTTCTCCAGGATATGATTATAGTCACACGCTCGAACTCTCCCTTGATGGATTCGGAACCCAAGGTAGGTGTCAATGCGGTCAGTAAATGGAATTGGAGTGGAGTTTGACAACCATCTTTTCTCATGATCCGTAACAGATGGCAAGGCAAGAGCTCTAGATTTTGAGGTGTTCACGTTAAGGCCCGATGCACCAGCAAATCTATTCAGAATAGACACCAAGGAATCGATGCTTGTCTCCTCAACCATGGTGCACATAATTAAATCATCGGCGAAGAGCAAGTGCGAGATCCCCATGCTAGCCGCTGACAGCTTAATAGGGATCCAATTCCCAATCATAACTTCATGCTGGATAGTCGTGGACAAGCGTTCCATCACAATGTTGAAAAGGTAAGGGGACAGTGGGTCTCCCTGTCTCAGCCCCCTCATCGGTCGAAATTCCTCAGTAGGGGCCCCATTCCAAAGGATAGAATACGTCGGAGAAGAAACACACGCCATAATAATTGCGTGTAGAGAAGTAGGAATGCCCATTTGACCGAGACATTCATCCAAAAATTCCCAACTCACCGAATCATAGGCCTTTTCAAGGTCTATCTTAACAATGATAGCCTTCAACTTAGAATTCGACCGGGTAATTGTATAAAAAAGTTCCTGCAATAGTATAGCATTGTCCACAGTTCCACGACCGGGGAGGAAAGCCGACTGTAGAGGGGAAATGAAATTCTGAAGCAAAGGCCTAAGTCGATTGACGAGCACTTTGGAAATGAACTTGTATGCAACATTGCATAACGTAATGGGGCGAAACTGTTTGATAGATTGAGGAATAGCAACTTTAGGGAGCAAGCAGATAAATGCCTTGGCCAGCATAGGATCAAAAGCACCAGTTGAGAAGGCATGACGCACCATAACAGTAATATCTGTGCCAATTGTATCCCAATAGGTTTTGTAGAAGGCAGCAGGAAAACCATTTGGACCTGGAGCCGAAAAAGGTTTGAATTGTTTTAAGGCCAGTTTAACTTCATCACCGATTACAGGACCAGAGTTGACCTCATAACCCAACTCCCCGATAGAAGGCAGAGGTGGTAAGGGCTCAAATACCAGATTCATAGTAGGAGCTGCAAACAGCCGAATGTAGAAATCCCTAGCAGTGGATTGGAGAACATCCTGTCGGGTGCACCAAGTGCCATCTTCTAGCGAAAGCCCATGTATCTTGTTACGGTGATGATGAAATTTAGCTTGGGCGTGGAAATACCTTGTATTTCGATCCCCCAACTTAATCCAACTGTCCCGAGCACGCTGGTACCAAAAGGCTTCTTCCTGAACCAGGATATCCTGAAAATCTTTTTGCAATTTTTTCTCCAGGAAGATCAATTGCGCAGAGTCGATATTGACGAGTGCACGATCAATTCCCTGGAGACGCCTCATGATTTTCTTCTGTTTATTTCTCATCTTCCGGACAGCCTGGCCACATTGAAGGATAGAAGACGCTCGTAATTTATCCAATTTATCACAGAATGACCTCGTATGAGGATCGTTCCAGGTTCCTTGAATTAATGTGATATAAGAAGGCTCTTTACTCCACAATAATTCCCATCTAAAAGGCCTTGAAGAAGCCTGAGCAGTAAGATCACCACAAGAGACTAGCAACGGAGCGTGATCCGAGCCCACCCTAGGTAGCGTAAGAACATGTCCACTAGGAAACATATCTATCCATGCCAAATTGGCAAGGCCACGGTCGAGCCTCTTCTTAATACAGTGTGAATTGTTAGCAGAACGGAACCAAGTGAATTCCGAACCCTCAGTTCGGACATGAAATAGGCCACAGTCAGTAATACATTCCTTGAATTCATCTGCTCTATTACTATTGAAGATCCCTCATCGGACCTCAGAAGGCAAGATAACTTCATTCCAATCCCCGACTAGGAGCCATGGTTCATCAACTATCTCAGACAATTGTTTGAGATACATCCAATTCAATTTCCTTCTCTGATAATTAGGAGAAGTATAAACAGCGGTACAAATCCAAGCCAAAGAACCAGCCTCAATACGAATCGAAATAAATCTGTTCGTGACATCAAAAATGGAAAACCGAATGGGAGAAGGGAGCCGACCAAGAACCCAAATGCCACCAGACCTCCCCACAGATTCCATAACGGTAACCGGGACAAACCCAAGACCATAGAAAAAATTCCGTACCCTATCAAAAGGACCTTGAGGTTCCAAGATAAGAACCAAAGCAGGACAATGACGCCGGATGATCTCCGAGCATATCCTTCTCGTCAATGGGTTCATGAACCCCCGCACATTCCAGGACAATATTGTAAAATCTTTAAACACAGACATAAAATAAAACACAGGCAGGAAAGGGACGAACAACGAGATACAAAAACTTTAGAGGGAGTTTAGGAAGACACCTCTGCAATAGTAGCCTCGAATGGCACCTTATCTCCGAAAGCCATCTCCTCATCGGGTTCCGATTCATTTGGGGAACCCACGAAATCCATAGCACTGTTCGGCTCCAATTCCTTGTCGTCCGCAGGCATAGCATCATCATTTTCCGGTATTTCAAAATCATCAGCCGGAGACGAAGCAGATGTCTCAACCTCTGAAAGCTTAGAATCCGACGTATCCGTGCGGACCCTCTTCTTTCCCTGGAACATTCGACGTACACGTGGAAGGGGATTTTCCACCGCTATGTCATTGGATTGAAAGGGGCCCTGTTGTTTGGGCTGGGCTTGAAGAGGCCTCTGGGGAATCTTCATATTGGGCTCAGGATCCTTATTAGGCAGCCCGGGTCCACTAATTTGTGGGCCTTTTCGACGGTTGCGACGCCTTCTCACCGTCATCCATTCTCCCACAAGAGAATCCTCAGCATTCAAGGATCCAGGATCCACGCTAGTCCCGGAGATCACGCCCTTAACTGCCGCCACGTCTACTGCATGTAAACCTTGATCAACGTGGGTTTCCAAATTCGACTGGTCAGTATCCACACTTTCCTTTGGAGGCACCGGCACCGTGTCCGGCACCGTCGGAGAGACATCGGAGACCGGACATTTAGACTGCAAATGGCCGTACTTGGCACATTTCATACAAACCATATGAAGCCCCTCATAGGTTACCGGAATAAACTTTCCGTGCACTTCAACTTTGCCCACCAAGGGTTCATCTAAATCAATCTCGACACAAACGCGAGCGTATCGTCCCCTTTCAATTGACAATGTGGTTTTATCCACCTTAAGAGGAACACCAACTCCCATTGCAATAGCCATAATACCAGCTTCCCTGTAAAAAAATATGATTAATGCCAGAAAACCTAACCCAAGCGTGGATCGTGTTCACCTTTGCCACAGCCGGATCAAAATCCGGCGACCATCTCTTGACCGCAAGGCAATGATCTAGAACCGACCAAGGACCCTTAGTCAGCACATTCTCTCGATCCTCCGGAGACTCAAACTTCACATAAAAACATCCATAGCCCACATCAAGAAAAGCTATTTCACCATAGGGTTTCCAGGCCCTAAGAAGCCTTTCCTTGAGAGTGGCATAACCAACACGAATACCAAGCGGCTGCACAATCAAAGTTTCACGCCAAGGTTCGTAAAATTCCTCCAAGACAGAATCAGCAAAAGTTATCTTCGGGCATCTCTTGCGGGTGCCCTCTCGATCGATACTGACCAGATTCTTAGACAGAAGCTCCTGCACAGAAACAGGAGGAGAACTAGGGGGATTCGTAGTTTTCATGACTGCATCTCGAAAGGACCGAGCGGCCGCCGGAGGGGCAGTCGGTAAAGGTGGTTCCAGAGGAGGTTCAGTAGTAGCGGCAGCCATCCGATTCGGCGGTCGGGCGAGGCAGGCAAGAATCAGGTGAGCGGGCAGCAGGGAGAAGATGCGCGCAGGCGGGCGGTGGCGCTGGTCAGTCGAACCTATGCGGGCGGCGGCATATTGCCCGGCAGTAATCAACGGCGAGGAGGGAAGACGAGGACTTTTTCTCCTCACACAGTACTACTGTTGTTCGTCAAAGTCGAGACTCTCTCTCACCTGGACTTGAAGCTGGATAGAGTTTGAGTTAAAATTAGACGAAAAAGGAAGTTGGAGGGAGATCAGAAAGACTGTATTAGTATAAGGTGTTTTTTAATAAAAAAAAGGTATATCGAATTTTTCTCTGTATCTTTATCTACATTGGTGTAGTAAAATCCCGGCCCTTTCATTTTTTATTTTTTTTTTCCACATTTTATGAATGATTAACAAATTCAAAAGCCACCCTAATGAATTCATCTAATTGATTTATATGTCACGATTAGTTCTTAGTTCTTATCTTCAATTTTTGTTTCTTGAAGTATGGGTCTGAAAGTTGAATTAGAGGATGAACAATTAGAAGCTCATTACTATTATGTTTTAATTTAATTTGGGGGAAATACATGTTTGGCCCCATAAAATTTTCTCTCACAACTTTTAATTTTATATTTTGAAAATATCTACTTTTGGTCCCATTAAATTTTTTTGCTTCCACTTTTGGTCATACGGTGTACTTCATTTTCTAACAAAATTTATTCATTTGAAGTGATGTGCAAGTTTCAGAAATTTATTTATTTATTTACAAAATTAAAATAGACCATCAGGAGGAGACCATTTTCATTTTTAGGCCGTCATGTTGGTTCTCCGGCGTGTGCACATCACGCAGCCCGTGTTTGGCATTTTATCCGACCATTTGGCCTAAAATTAGGCCCGAATGCCTTCTAGTGGCCTATAAGTGGATATTGTTTATATCGTGGCCCAAAATTAGAAGATCCTCCTTCTGGTGGTCTATTTTAGTTATTACTCCCTACGTCTCAGGCAAGATGTCTGGTTTGACTTTTTGGCACTGTTCATTGTTTAACTTTGACTCAATATTATTTCAAGTATATGTTTGAAAAAAAATAGTCGAGTTGGATCTTGTTAGAATCGTATAATCATGTAGTTATATAATCATGTAGTTTTATAATATATATTTTACATAATTTTTTGTTGTATATATTTTGGGATATTAACGATTGACAAAGTGCATTGGATTGTGTGCAGAAATGAAACAAGACATCTTAAATGAGACAGAGGGAGTACCTCTTAAAACAATGGAGTATTATTTTAAGCATTTTAGAAGTTCAGGAGCGACAATTTGAATCAACTATTGTTGCTAAAACTTTTTGTTTGCCTACATTTTTGTTGCTAAAACTTTTTTTTTTAAACAGTGACACTCATGTGTCGGCAAAGGTGTGTGGGAGCCCAAACCACACAAATTACAAAGGGAATAAAGGATAGGGATAGGGGGCCAGCTGGGATCGAACCCCCAAAATGCTAAAACTTTTCCTTTTTTTTTTTTGGAGGGGGGGGTGGGGGGGTTGGTTTCACAGCCATGCTAGGTAGAGTGAAAATGAAAAATAACAAAAGGGAAACAAAGAGGGGCCAAGGACATCGAATCTAGCAACTACGAAACCATGTGCCGTCCGTGTCCATCTTAGAAAAGGCTTCAAACAATCCGTCGGGAACATCCTACTCGTGAAGAACAATTCTCTTTCCGCTCACAAGTTAGCGAGGGCAACGGCAACAGGGTAGTCCTCCCGCAAAATATGTTTGGACCGAATGAAATAATTTTTTATTTTTTTTTTGCTGAAACAAAGGGATGGATATGGAAACTAATAAAATAATCAATTTTATATATAAACATAAATTTAAGTCATAATATGTGGGTTCATCTGGAACGTCAATTGATTTATGGACTTATTACTATTAAAATAGATGAAAATAAATTAAAAGAAAGAATAAAAATGTTCTGCTGTCCAAACTATAATGAATTGTCCAAACTACTGATAAATTAATGACACATCAATGCACAGTAAAGTTTTGGTATACCCTATAGATATAGAAAAATTAGGTCCTAGTCATACATACGTGATGTTTGGGAGTCAGCGGATCCGCTAGCAGATAGCAGATTCGGAGAGAGAATTGTGAGAGGATATGCTACTCCAATCCGCTATATGTTCCCTATTCTACCAACAACCAAACACACCCATAATACTTCCTCTTCCGTTTTCTATTAAAGAATCACTGTTTTCAACAAATCCACTTTGGATGGTTTTGTATAATTCCTTACAATGTTAAATAAAAAATGGTTAAGTAATAGTAGTAGACATTACAAACTACAAAACTCATGTTGACTTACCTTCAAAATCATTTTCTAACCTAACAAAATAAGGTTCCAAAGTTAGCTAGTTGATAACATAATTGCAGTGTAGCAATTAAAGGAAAAACGGAGGGAGTAGTAACACTATTTCAAATTTTTATAATAACAAAAAAAAAACACAAGTGGAATCTCAGGAACAATATCACACCATGGTCAAATTAGACATAGGTATTCAACAAAATCGGGCATATTATGTATGATCCATATAATTCTTTCAACGCAAGTTATTTTCATTCGTATTTCCTTTTCTTTTTTTTTCTTTTCTTTTTTTTTTTCCCCTGGGTATCCTGGCATGCTTGTGTGCGATTTCAATTTGCCGATGCCTAAAAATAAAGATATTGATAGCAAAAAACAAATAAATACCATTTCAATCCATTTAATTTTCTCTGTATTTCTTGTAATGCATGTGTGTTTTCTGTTTGGTGTTGCTAAAAGTTGAAGATATTGACAGCAGAAAACAAACAAAAAAAAAAATTAAAATTTCAGGCTAAGAGGGCCACATCTTTCATAATACCGATCAGAAAGTATACAGCCCCACTAACCCCACAGCCCCATTCATAATTCAAAATATATTTTCAATTTTTAATAATTCAAATTATATACATACAAAAATTATGAAAATTTAATATTTTAAAACTATATTATAAATGAATCCCACAATATTTTTCTACTTATTTAGGAACAGAAAAGTATTTAAAAAAAGTAGAAAGGAAAAGAAGAAAACGAAAACCCTACAAAATGCCTGATTTGGTCCACAGATACAGATATGCCCACAAATATTTATCTCTGAACTGCTAAACAATATTCAAGATTGAACTCGGTCATGAACTGGTAATTAGTTTTGCTAATAATCTCAGCTCGGCCTATTTGCAGTAATAATATGAGCAACACAATTTCCACAAATTCCCTAAACAGGATTACAGCAATTGAATTTATGCTTTCACTTCTAATTTCTACTTTCCCAATTTTCCGTCCTCACATTATTTATAAACCATATATAAATCAACACACAAAAATTAGCAAAGAAATCATAATATATATTCCCCTCCACACCTAATTCCAGAAAACAAATTACAATTACCCTTCTGCCTAATTTGGACATAAGGGCAAAGGGACGTGCAGCCAAAACAAGCACAGCAACCACCAAGATTATATAAGTACCACCAGTGTTTCAAATACCATAAGCTAACAAAATCAGCAAAATTGTGCCATAATAAAACATCCAATGAGTATGGGCTTTAAAACATCTCCACAACAAACCATACGACAACACAATTACATATTGCCTAAGCCACAGGTTTCTCTTTCTTATCTTTCTTAGGCATGCGATAACCACCAACAACACAGGCATGGTCTCTCTCAAATGGTTCCAAAGTAACTTGCTCAGCAGGTTTGAACTGATCTGCTTGCAGCTTCTTCACTTCTTGGGCAAACACAGCCTCAGCAGGGACTGTTGAATCAATGCAGTTGGCCTGCCAAAAACAACAAAACTAAGATTATACAAGAAAGAATTTTGGCAATTACAAATAATTTGATTAATGTATAAAGAAGTGCAAGCGTTTCTTAGATACTAATTAACATTAACTAACCTTTATTGAAACCACAAAGTGGCCTCCAGCTTTCAGGAAGTATGAAGCATTCAAAGCTAATATCCTAGCCTGAAAATTGTTGAAAGCATTAATAAATGAAATAGTGTAACCTGTAGTTTCATTTGATGGAGTTTGACCATTTGAGCGTCAAGCTCTGGCATGTTTCATCAAAACACGGACAAGAATTATTGGCAATCCGCTTATGCAGATTTACGCGAGAAGCTTATCAGCTCGATGATAATTCAGACACTAAATCACAATTTGACCCAAGAAAAAAAATTGTCTGCATGTTTACCCATATTTCCAAACAGGAAAACACTCACACGTGCTCAAATGAAATTAAAGGGGAAAAATTGCATCAGGTACTTGGTTTTTGCATCACCCTTGACGTCTTGAAGGGGAATCCAAGAATCTCATCATTTGCTCAAGTCACATGAATAGGCATCATCAAAAGATGAGAGGGAACATAAAACATAAAACCGACCAATTGACCAGTGTCTGTTGGTGGAAAAATATCAAAAAAGGAAAGTACCTCAAAAATAAACAAAATATATAAATAGCAATATGCTACATTACCGAAAACACCTCAAGAATACAAAAAATAGATAAATACCAACATGGAGTATAAAAATATATTTACCATAATACGTTAGTAGACCCTCTTTCAAGGGAGAATCCCTTAAGAAATGCTTCAAAACATGATAAAATCCCTAACATGCATAGCTTAGACATGCATCGTGTGTATTACCAGACCCTCTAACAAATTATAGCTTAAACATACATTTTGCGTTAGTAAAAACAGATCAATCATGAATAAAGCAAACAATACTGATATTACTCTAAGAAGAATGCAAACCTGGTCAGGTTGAGCAACATCAGAAAATATAACATCAACCATGCCTACAAGCATTCTATACTTAGCCGGATGCCTTGCATCCTCAATAATCGGGATAACATTGGTCCGTTTCTTAGCCATATTCACCAAATCCCTACCGCTTCTCGTAGAAAATTCAACAGCATAAACAACTCCTTCCTGCCAACCAAAAGAGGGAAATAGAAACCAATCAATTTATTGACTAAAATAAATATCCATCACATGCAGGCAAACAAAAGACTACTTACGGGGCCAACAATATCAGAAACATGGGAAACAGTGGTTCCTGAAGCAGCACCAAGATAAAGAACACGAGCACCGGGTTTCTTCATCAAATCAACAAATGGAAAATTTAGAAACTGACGTTGATAATCAGACTGGGTAAATATAACTCCATGTTTTGGTGAGAACTTACAATCCAAATATTATCAACTCCACCAAGGATTGCAGCAGCTATTTTAGATCTAAATGGATTCCATACTCTGTACTCAACTTTCGTGCCATCTTCATTCTAAAAAAGAAATATGTGTATGCTACTCGTTAATCCGGCAACACAAATCATCAAGTATAACCAAAAAACCGACCAATTGAAACAACGAACACTGTGTTGGCAGTCAAAGTTCAAACCTGAACAGAAACCCTCTTTTCGTTATAAACGGCCTCACCAGGAACCAAATTTTTGGTGCAGAGAGCATCCTCCTTTCCCTTTGCAATAAAAACGCCCTCATGCCTATGCGGCTCCACCACCACTTTGCTTCCGCCCTTCATTCCTCCCCTTCCTCCTCCCCTGCCTCCCCCTCTACCACCGCCTCGTCCACCACCGCCGCCCCGACCGCCGCCACCTCTTTTCATCCCGCCGCCACCCCTCACGCCCAATCCTCCTCTACCACCTCGTCCTCCTCTACCTCCATCGCCCCTTCCTCCCCTAAATCCAACGCCGCCGCCGCCGCCACCACCTCGACCTGCAAATAATAGAAAACCATCATTAGCATTATCCAAAGAATCCAAACTTTCATCAAAATAAAGGAGAAAACTACACACCCACCTCTAGTTGGAGTTCTTGCCACCATGATTGTTGAATTGGAGTGAGTCGGATTTAGGGTTTTGGGAATTGTAGACTGCGAGTGCACAAGGGTGGACCTATTTATAGGGTTGACGGTATCATTAGGGTTTTACAGACTAGGGTTTTTGTCGTAAGACAGTTCCGAAATTGGGCCCAATCCCAATTTTAAAATTTGGGCTACTCACAAATTTGCTGGGCCGAAAACAGTTAAAGAGCTGGCTTTGAAATAAAAACAACATGGGCAAAATAAATCCAAATCTGTTACTCAAAAGGGAGTAAAAAAGTCTTTTTGGTGTTGCAGGCTTGCAGCCGGTGAGGAGTTATACTTAAATCGTTAAGCTGTTTGTTATGAGTGTGTCAATGAGTTTCATCTTACAGTGGTCAATACTTTGCAGTTTGAAATTTAAAGTATGTATTTGATTATAATGTAATATCGAGCTTTGTTCCTTGAGTAGATTTTTTTAGATTAACATAAGTGCAGATCGGACCATGGTTATTTTGTTATCTTTCGATTATAGTAGTACAAAAATTAGCAAAAAAATTATACTAGTATATATTCTCCTCCACACTTAATTCGAGAAAACAAATTACAATTTCCCTTCTGCCTAATTTAGACCATGGGCTAATGGACGTGCAGCCAAAACAAGCACAGCAACCACCAAGATTATATAAGTACCTCCAGTGTTTCAATTACCATAAGCTAACAAAATCAACAAAATTGTGCCATAAACCCTAAACATACGACGACATAATTACATATTGCCTAAGCCACAGGTTCGTCTTTCTTATCTTCCTTAGGCACGCGATAACCACCAACAACACAGGCATGGTCTCTCTCATATGGTTCCAAAGTAAATTGCTCAGCAGGTTTGAACTGATCTGCTCGCAGTTTATTCCTTTCTTGTTCAAACACAGCCTCAGCAGGGACCGTTGAATCAATGCAGTTGGCCTGCCAAAAAGAACAAAACACACATTATGCAAGAAAGAATTTTAGCTTTTACAAATAATTTGATTAATGTATAAAGAATTCCAAGCATTTCTTAGATAAATAATATTAACAAACCTTTATTGAAATCATAAAGTGGCCTTCAGCTTTCAGGAAGTATGAAGCATTCAGAGCTAATATCCTAGCCTGAAAATTGTAGGTTGCGGTGTGTTTTCATCAAAATCGAAATACTGACAAGAATTATTGGCAATCCAATTAAGCCACTTTGGAAAACAAGCCTATCAGCTCGATGAAAACTCAGATACTTGTTGGGTCCTCCCAACTATGCCCAACAAGTCAACAAAATTAAATAATTGGGCACCCTTAATTATTACAAAGTGAGAGCTGCAGACATATTATTATTGAAGACAAAAAACAGAACAGCCAAAACAGAGAGAGCAAAACAGCAGCAGCAGCAGCCAACACTCTCCGTCCAGTTTCTGATTTCCGGCCAATCGGCACACCAAACCTTGTCCGATCGGGTTGAAATTTTTACAGCAGGTGCGGGACATCTTGTTCTTGATTTTGTACGGTGGAAATCGAATTTCAACGGTTAGAAATTTTTGTATAATTTTCTGTTCGGGGCTGCAGTTTTGAGTTCTTATTTTCGATTTGGTGTTCTTGGTGGAGTTGAGATTGTGGTGACTTTGTGTTGTTGTAAGGCCACATCTTTTGTTGTGATTTGAGCATACTTTGGTGTAATCTCTTTTGGTGATAGTGGATTTGAGATAGGCTCAAGAGCCTCGTGGTTTTTACATTTCGAATTGGAAGGGTTTTCCACGTAAATCCTTGTGTTCATTGTTTGCTTGTTTTTGTTAATGTTCCTGCGAAATTCTAACAACTTGGGAATTGTTTGTCCGCTGCAAATTTTGAACTTGTGAAGTGTTTGGTGAATTCCCAACAGAGTGGTATCAGTGCTATTGTTGTTGTTAGAATTATGGAAATTAACACAAGCCGGATGATTTCGTTGAACGGGATGAATTATCACAAATGGCAGGGGAAGATGAAATATCTTCTATTTGTAAAAAGTTTGCATCTACCTGTGTTTGCTACTTCGAAGCCAGAATCTAAATCGGATGAGGATTGGGCTTTTGAGCATCAACAAGTGTGTGGTTTTATTCGACAGTGGGTTGATGATAATGTGTTAAATTTGGTAGCTAATGAGACGCATGCCAAGACATTGTGGGATAAGCTTGAAAAGCTTTATGCTTCAAAGACGGGGAATAATAAGTTATTTTTGCTGAAACAATTGATACAATTGAGGTATAAGGAAGATGTTCCTATCGCTGACCATGTGAATGAGTTCCAGGGGTTATTGGATCAATTGTCAAATGTTGGAGTGAAATTCGATGATGAGATTCTTGGATTATGGTTGCTGAATACTTTGCCTGATAAGTGGGAGACATTCAGGGTGTCACACACTAATTCTGCTCCTGATGGTGCAATGACTCTTGATTATGCCAAAAGTAGAATCATGAATGAGGAGATGAGAAGAAAAACTCAAGGTTCATCATCTTCACAGAATGAGTTGTTTGTTGCAGATAATAGGGGGAGACAGAAAATCAGAAATGTTGATAAGGGCAGACAAAGGAGCAAGTCCAAATCTCGATACAAGAATGTTGAGTGTCACTACTGTCACAAGAAGGGTCATATCCAGAAATATTGCTTCAAATGGAAGAATGATAACAGGAATGCAGGTGCAGGAAAGTCTGAGGATACCAGTCATGTTGCCACGACTACAAAAGATGATCTCGTTGTTGTCTTTGATGAAAATGCAGTGAATACAATTTCCTCTGATGTTAGTTGGTTTGCTGATACAGGTGCTGCAGTCCATGTCACATCAAGAAGGGATTTCTTTTCTACTTACAATGCTGGTAAGTATGGTTCATTAAGGATGGGAAATAATGGTATATCTGAAGTTGTGGGCACAGGTGATATTTTTTTGAAGATGGCCAATGGATTTATATTGCGATTGAAGGATGTCAGACATGCACCGGATATTCGTATGAATCTGATTTCTGTTGGGAGACTTGATAAAGATGGTTATGGAAATAATTTCTGTGATGGTATATGGAAACTGAATAAAGGATCTCTTGTGGTTGCTAAAGGTAAAATACTGAGATCAAACTTATATTCGTTGCAAGCTTCAGTTTCCAGTGATGCTGTGAACCTGGTGGAAAAGCAGAATTCCCCTGAATTATGGCACAGACGGTTGTGTCACATAAGTGCTAAAGGCCTCGAAACTCTGGTGAGAAAAAATGTCATTTCTGGATTGAATAATGCAAATTTGGAGAAATGTGCACATTGTTTTGCAGGAAAGCAACATCGAGTGTCATTCAAAACTCATCAACCTCGACGAATGCAGAATTTACTGGACTTGGTGCATTCAGATGTCTTTGGTCCGTTGAAGGTACACTCATTTAGTGGTGCATCTTATTTTGTGACATTTATTGATGATCATTCCAGGAAGCTATGGGTCTATGTGTTGAGATCAAAGGATCAAGTACTTGATAAGTTCAAGGATTTCCATGCTCTAGTTGAAAGGCAAACTGGAAGAAAGTTGAAATGCATCCGTACTGATAACGGGGGAGAGTATCGTGGACCATTTGAGGATTATTGCAGGAAACAGGGGATTCGACATCAAAAGACACCTCCAAAGACACCTCAGTTGAATGGGTTAGCTGAGAGAATGAATCGAACATTATTGGAGAGAGTTCGATGTCTTCTAGCAGAGTCAAAACTTCCTAAGTCCTTCTGGGGTGAAGCTTTATTGACAGCTACACATGTGATAAATTTGACTCCCACAGTTGCTCTTAATGGAGATGTTCCAGATGCGGTTTGGAAAGGTAAAAGTTCATCATATGATCATTTAAGAGTCTTTGGTTGCAAGGCCTATGTTCATGTTCCAAAAGATGAGAGATCAAAGCTTGATGTGAAAAGCAAACCGTGCATCTTTTTGGGCTATGGTCAAGATGAGTTTGGCTATAGATTGTATGATCCAGCTACAAAGAAGCTCGTAAGGAGTCGTGATGTTGTGTTTATGGAAAATCAGACAATTGAAGATTTGCAGAAATCTGACTCTCATGCTCAAGATAACTTTGTAGATGTTGAGCCAGTTCCTATAACACGATCGCCAGCTGGAGGGGATACAGAAGAACAGGTTATGCAACCAGATCAGACAGATGATGATCATGGTGATGGTGCACAACACTCTATGGGTGGTGACAATGATAATTTTGATCATGCTCAACAGGTTCCTCTCAGGAGATCTACAAGAGATAGACAACAGTCTACTAGATATTCACCTAGTGAATATGTCCTTTTAACTGATGAAGGAGAACCTGAATGCTTTGATGAAGCAATTTAGAGTGTGGATAAAGAGTATTGGTTGCATGCTATGAATGATGAGATGAAGTCTCTTTATGATAATGATACATTTGAGTTGGTGAAATTACCAAAAGGAAAAAGAGCCCTGAAAAATAAGTGGGTTTACAGGATGAAGCAAGAACAAGGTTCTTTGACACCAAAGTATAAAGCAAGGTTGGTGGTTAAAGGCTTCGAGCAGAGAAAAGGAATTGATTTTGATGAAATCTTTTCTCCAGTAGTTAAATTGTCTTCTATTCGATCCGTGTTAGCGATGGCTGCAAGTCTTGACTTGGAGATCGAACAAATGGATGTGAAGACAGCATTTCTTCATGGTGATTTAGATGAAGATATCTATATGGAGCAACCTGAGGGATTTCAAGTGCAGGGCAAAGAATATTATGTCTGCAAATTGAAAAAGAGCTTGTATGGTTTGAAACAAGCTCCTCGACAATGGTACAAGAAGTTTGAGTCAGTGATGCAACAGCATGGTTATCGAAAGCTCAATTCTGATCATTGTGTATTTGTGCAGAGGTATTCTGAAAATGATTTCATTATCTTGCTACTCTATGTTGACGACATGTTAATTGTTGGTCAGAGTATTTCAAAAATTAGGGAGCTGAAGCAAGAGTTGAGCAAGTGCTTTTCTATGAAAGATTTGGGAGCTGCAAATCAAATTCTTGGCATAAGAATTTTGAGGGATAGAAAAGTTGGTAAGCTTTGGCTATCTCAAGAAAATTATATTCAGAAGGTGCTTCAAAGGTTTCATATGGAAAATGCTAAGCCTGTTAGTACTCCATTGGCAACACACATGAAATTGAGTGTTTCTCAATGTCCTTCAACTGAATAAGAGAAGAAAGATATGGAAAATGTTCCCTATTCATCAGCAGTTGGAAGTTTGATGTATGCAATGGTATGTACAAGGCCTGATATAGCCCATGGTGTGAGCACTGTAAGTCGTTTTCTCTCAAATCCTGGAAGAGAACATTGGAAAGCTGTGAAGTGGATCTTGAGATATCTTCGTGGTACATCAGATTTGAAACTCTGTTTTGGAAGTGAAGATTTAGTTCTTCGTGGTTTCACTGATGCTGATATGGCGGGTGATATTGATACTCGCAAATCCACTTCAGGTTATGTGATTGTCTTTGTAGGGGGAGCAATCTCTTGGCAGTCTAGAAGGCAGAAATGTGTTGCATTGTCAACAACTGAAGTTGAATTTATTGCAGCTACTGAAGCGTGCAAGGAGCTGCTTTGGGTGAAGAAATTTCTCAAGGAGCTTGGCTATGCACAAGAGAGGTATGCCTTATTTTGTGACAATCAAAGTGCTATCCATCTTCGTAAACATCCTAGCTTTCATTCAAAGTCTAAACACATTGATACGAGATATCATTGGTTGCGTGACGTGTTGGATGAGAAATCGATATACCTTGAGAAGGTACATACAGATGATAATGGAGCAGATATGCTTACGAAATGTGTACCGAGATGGAAATTTGAATTTTGTTGCTCACTTGTCGGGATGACAAGTTTCTCCACATAGTCGGGAGGAGGGGGAGATTTGTTGGGGTCCTCCCAACTATGCCCAACAAGTCAACAAAATTAAATAATTGGGCACCCTTAATTATTACAAAGTGAGAGCTGCAGACATATTATTATTGAAGACAAAAAACAGAACAGCCAAAACAAAGAGAGCAAAACAGCAGCAGCAGCAGCAGCCAACACTCTCCGTCCAGTTTCTGATTTCCGGCCAATCGGCACACCAAACCTTGTCCGATCGGGTTGAAATTTTTACAGCAGGTGCGGGACATCTTGTTCTTGATTTTGTACGGTGGAAATCGAATTTCAACGGTTAGAAATTTTTGTATAATTTTCTGTTCGGGGCTGCAGTTTTGAGTTCTTATTTTCGATTTGGTGTTCTTGGTGGAGTTGAGATTGTGGTGACTTTGTGTTGTTGTAAGGCCACATCTTTTGTTGTGATTTGAGCAGACTTTGGTGTAATCTCTTTTGGTGATAGTGGATTTGAGATAGGCTCAAGAGCCTCGTGGTTTTTACCTTTCGAATTGGAAGGGTTTTCCACGTAAATCCTTGTGTTCATTGTTTGCTTGTTTTTGTTAATGTTCCTGTGTAATTCTAACAACTTGGGAATTGTTTGTCCGCTGCAAATTTTGAACTTGTGAAGTGTTTGGTGAATTCCCAACAATACTAAATCAGAACCACCCCCCCCCCAAAAAAAAGGAAAAAAGAAAAAAGAAAAAACAAAAGAAAATTTGTTTGCATGTTTACCCATATGTCCAAACACTCACACGTGCTCGGATTAAATTAAAGGGGAAAAATTGCATCAGGTACTTGGTTTTTGCATCACCCTTGACGTCTTGAAGGGGGAATCCAAGAATCTCATCATTTGCTCGAGTCACATGAATAGGCATCATCAAAAGATGAGAGGGAACATAAACATAAAACCAACCTATTGACCGGTGTATATTGGTGGAGAACAAAAAAAAAAAAAAAGAAAAGAAAAGAAAAGAAAATACCTCAAAAATAAACAAAATAGATAAATAGCAAAATCATGTAGTATATAACTAATTATAGATAAATATCAATATATCTAATACCAATATATAAAATAATATATTACTAGTAATATAACTTACCAAGTCCATCTAACAAATGATTCAAAACATGATTCAAGGGAGTATCCCTTAATAAATGATTCAAAACATGCTAAAAACCCTAACATTCATAGCTTAGACATGCATAATCGTGGATTACCCATCCATCTAAGAAGAATGCAAACCTGGTCAGGTTGAGCAACATCAGAAAATATAACATCAACCATGCCTACAAGCATTCTATACTTAGCCGGATGCCTTGCATTCTCAATAATCGGGATAACATTTGTCCGTTTCTTAGCCATATTCACCAAATCCCTACCACTTCTCGTAGAAAATTCAACAGCATAAACAACTCCTTCCTGCCAACCAAAAGAGGGAAATAGAAACTAATCAATTTATTGACTAAAATAAATATCCATCACAAAGACGCAAGCAAGAGTACTTACGGGGCCAACAATATCAGAATCATGAGAAACAGTGGTTCCTGAAGCAGCACCAAGATAAAGAACACGAGCACCGGGTATCTTCATCAAATCAACAAATGGAAAATTTAGAAACTGACGTTGATAATCAGAAGGGATAAATATAACTCCATGTTTTTGGTGAGAACTTACAATCCAAATATTATCAAGTCCACCAAGGATTCCAGCAGCTATTTTAGATCTAAATGGATTCCATACTCTGTACTCAACTTTCGTGCCATCTTCATTCTGAAAAAGCAATATGTGTATGCCACACGTTAATCCGGAAACACAAATCATTTAGCATAACCAAAAAACGGACCAATTAACACAATGAACACAGTGTTGGCAGTCAAAGTTCAAACCTGAACAGATATCCTCTTCTCATTGTAAACTGCCTCGCCAGGAACCAAATTTTTGGTGCAGAGAGCATCCTCCTTGCCCTTGGCAATGAAAACGCCTTCATGCCTATGCGGCTGGACGACTACTTTGCTGCCACCTTTCATTCCTCCCCTTCCCCTCTACCACCGCCTCGACCGCGGCCCCTAAAGCCCATTCCTCTACCACCTCGTCTTCCTCTACCTCCATCGCCCCTTCCTCCCCTAAATCCACCGCCACCACCACCTCGACCTGCAAATAATAAAAAGCATCATTAGCACTATCCAACAATTCCAAACATTCATCAAAATAAAGGTGAAAACTAGACGCTCACCTCTAGTTGGACTTCTTGCCACCATAGTTGCTGAACTGGAGTGAAGACCGAGTTAGGGTTTTGGGAGTGGTAGACTGCATGCAAATTGGTGGATTTATTTATAGGGTTGTGTTCATTAGGGTTTAGGGACTAGGGTTTTGTCTTCATGACAGTTCAGAAATTGGGCCCGATCCCAAATCTTAAATTAGGGTTTAGGTACTAGGGTTTAAAGAGTTCGCTTTGAATTAAAAGCAACGTAGGCAAAATAAATCCAAATCAGAAAATAAAAATTTTGGCATTCTAGGACTGTAATAGTAAGTGGTTGTACTTAGCTTGTACGTCTTTTAGGTTATTATAAATCTTCTTCAATTAGATTTTTAAGTTGATACGAATTTTTTTTCCCATTATTTTTACAATTTATTCCGTTGAGATAATTATTGCTTGTTGAAGACTTTGAAATAGTTACTCTATGTCCCTACAATATGTCTTGTTTGATTCCTACACACAACCCAATACATTTTTTAATCATTAATATTTCAAAATATATCAAACTAAAAATTACATAAAATATATAAATATTCTAAAATTATACGTTATTTTTTTAATATATACTTGAATAAAATTAGTTAAATATGCACTTATACTTTTGTTTGGCATAACACCATTCGTATAGCTATTAATTTTGAGATTTTAATAACACATAAATTTTCCATGTCATGAGATTTTGTTATATAAGTTAAGATAGAATACATTCCAACATAACACCATTTAGGACCAATTTCATGCTTGGCCTACTTGGTCCCCATCCCGAGTGGAAAACTGAAAAGTTCCCCTTCTCTTTTCTTTGTATACAAATAAATAAAGGGTTTATTACAATTATATCCCATATTAATAGGAAAAATCTTTTTTAACCTCAATATAAACAAAAGTGTAACACCCCGAAATTCATCCTCATAAGGTTTCAGAATGTTACCGCCACACTTGTCAGTCAGGCTCGCCCTTTGGCTAACTTAATTGACAAGTGCTACGGCTAAATATAAATTTTTGTAGTATGAACTTTAAAAATAATTCAATTTTATAAAATATAGACATAAGAAAATTTAAAGTACTTAATACCAGAGTCATTGTTCTTTCTCATGCGGAAGCATAAACTAAAGGCAATATATATGACATTATTATTTAAAAGTACGTGGTTCCTTAAAGCAACAATCTTTTGATGAAAGGTAATCCCATCCCCAAATGCTCATGTCATGAGATACAGTTCATATGTCAGCTCCAATATCTGTAAAAAAATAACACAACAACTTCTTATCAGTACAATGGTACTGAGTAAGTCAACCTGCTCCACTTTAAGAAGTGGGTTTTAAAATAGTGGTTGACACTAAAAAAAAAATAATAATTTTCACTTTTTCTTTTAAAATGATCACACACATTACCTTTAACAAAATAAATAACTTTCATTCTTACCATTGTAGCAACTATGCACAAGAGGACACCATTTTTCATATATAATATCATATCATATCGATCATAAGTCATGATCAGCATGCAGCGGACTCATATACAGACACACTCCGGAGCCCTGGGTAACCCATCACGGATACACCCAAGAGTATAGACTCATACATGCAACAACGCCGTTTTGGCACAATTTATCAACAATGCCGTCTTGGCATATTTAGAGGGGGAGGCCCCGCAAGACACATCCCTAGTGCATTAGCCCTCTATCAAGTATGGCATCTTACTCAAGTTAATAGTGCACAATGGATTTAAAAGAGTTTTTCACAATTTTTCCACATAATATCATCTTTAAAAGAGTTTTCAACAATTTCACGGGAGTAACCTCATAACAAGGGCATTCAATAATGCCAAATATCATTTCAACATTTAACTCCCATATCAATATCTCATAGATATGAAAATATCATTTCATGGATCTCAAAATCCAACAATTTCTCATTTGGACCAAATATCAAGTCCAATGTCGCAGTTTACGCCAAGTCAGTTTAAAAATTCATATGAAAGGCGATTGCTTTGAAATTTAAACTGTAGATACTCAACACATAGTTGAACAAGTTTCATGTTTTACACTTTTCAAAATAAGGTATGGAAATAGTTCAAAAATTGAGTTCTTTTCAGAACATGTGTTCTGTCAGAAATTCAATGGTGACTCTATAATTTTCAACAGGTTTTAAAAATAGTAATTTGCGACCAAAAATTCTAAAATTTTACTACAAGGTAGATAACATATAGATAAATATTTTTCATGAATAAACCATTTAGGTTTGAAACACCTAAGACCTTCAAAAATGAGGATTTCAGAAACACTATCATTTCTTAGATTTCAACAAAAAGAGATTTCGACCTTTCGATAAAGCGGATCCCATAACTTTTTCATATGAGTTCTAAAAATTATAAAAGTTTCCAGAAATATACTCAACTCAATAAGGAACAAGTTTTATGAATGAACCTTTGAGGTATAATGAACCAAAATATTTTAAAAAGATGGATCATTACGTAAATGAAAAACAGACAGATTTTGGTATAATGAGGGAATTCTAATTTTGTACTCTTAAAACATGGATGAGGATCTCCAAACTTAAAGAGAGAGTGTTAACTTACAGAATAGATGTATAAGACCAAGGAGATTCAAAGATAATGGCCGTTATAACACAAGATTCGCACCGCAAATTACGGGTTTCGCTGAAATTCGACAAATAGAGGGAAATCAATTTCTAGTATAAAAATAAAAGATTTAGATCTCTAAGATACAAGTTTCAAGGATGATATCTTACTAGCCAAGTGTTGAGAAGAATTAGAACTCTTAGAATGATGAAGGTTGCCAAGCATACAAGACTCCACAATCCTTAAGATATGCTCACTATGTGGGAGAACTTTAAAGAATAAAATGGATAGTGAATTTGGCTAATGAGATGGATGAGATTGGTGTGTTTGAAGGCTAGAAACTCCCTCTATTTATAGGCTAAGATTTGAACAATTGAACATGACACATTGTGAGAGTGATTACAACCTCACCAATCATCCAATTAAGTGTGTCTTGAGCAATAATGGTTAGAGTATTTGTATCCACTCATTTGGTCCTTATAGCCTAACAAAGAGGCTATTAATTTGGGAGGCTATTAATTTTGTCCATCATGTTGTCTATTAACATAATGGTTTGCCCATTATGGAGGCTATTAATCTTGGTGGGTTCAAGAGATAATTGATCACTTTTCTTTGCTAGCCATTCATCCAAGACACTTGTTAATCATGTTGATTTTTCATCTATTTGTTTAGGAAGAAAATTTCTTGCAATTGCTTTTTAACCTTATATTTGTGTAAGTAGTGTATCATGAAAATGATTGAAGTATTAGCTTGTCTAGAAAAATCATTATTCTTGCCATTATTTAGTGGCATGCATTTATACTCAATGAGTTGGATATGATAATATAATATTTATTTATTTATTTCAAGTATTGTATTTATATTAATGTGCTTTCAAAAAGATAATAATAATATACTTGCATGGTTTTATTTTATTCATAACAATACCCAAACCACAAAGTCTTCATGTCATCATCAAATAAAAATTATAATCTATGAATATAATTTCTTATATATAAAAGTTAATTCTCATAGATTCACATAAAAACTCATACTTTTATTTTTATAAAAATTTATTCCATAATGAATACCAAAGTACTTAAAATATTCACATACTATCCTCATAAAAATTTTCAAGACCAATGTGTATATATATAAAAACTTATATATATAATTTAAACAATAGATTTAAAAACTATATAATTCTATTACCCTTGATATTGAAATTCATATTTCTTTTGGAAAAGACAAATTTACATATATAGTTTTTCAAGTGTTGTTTTGTAGAAAAAAACAATATACTAATTCTTTAAGCAAGTGATTAAATATTTAATAAAAGTCTCTTTAGTGAATTACAATTATTTCGGGTAATTTCTATGGTATTACAAAAAGTCTTTTTTTACCCTACATGAAACGATTACGAGTGGCCAAAACAAACCTTTTCGAGCGTCAATCTAGACACCTTCGAGAAAGAATCGAAAGTATCAGTTTGAGAATGCATGCCAACGTGAAAAGAGAAAATTCCAAAATTTCCATTCAGGCTCCACTCGTAATTTTTCGAGGTGACGAACGAGAGATTCCGATTGCCGCTCGGACGCATACGAGTGGGACTCAGAAGGCATTCGAGTCGGCAGGTTTAAGACGCGATTTCAGACCCTTTCAAATCCATTTTTTTAGACGCGATTTGGGCAGTTCGAAATTTGGTTACAATATGCTATTTTGAGGCGAATTCCACACGAAGTCATTACAAGAAATCCAAACTAACATTATGCAAGTGTAAATTTTCACATTCCGGGATTGTTGTGTAAATGGTAGAACTATGTTCCCACGGAAGAAGAAAAAGGTATCATCCTTATCGAAAATGCACCCTCATGAAGTAGATGTATCATCATCTTCTGGGTCCGATAGTATTTTTGGAACACCTTTTATTAATGTTGATGATTTATTTGGGAATAGAAAATATGGTGGTATGAGTAAAAATATTTTCAACGTAGGAGATAAGGATGAAAAAATGTTTGATGATGATAATGTTGGAAGAAAGTGCAATGATGATAAATTTATGAACGATGAATTTATTGCTGATGGTAATAAATGGAATCAACTTCTACCTTGTAGCGCACACTATGTATATTCATTAGTTCAGAAGATTTATCTCAAAACAACCACTACTTAATGAAAATTCTATAAAACAGGAAAACTATACCATCCTCTACTGCACTCCCAAGATCCAGTGAAAACCATAAGCCGAGCTGTTACATCGTATGAATATCATAGTGGCAGGAGTGGCCATCCCGACAACCAACAGATGTGACAAATCAATGAAGGAATGCCAGTATAATTAAGAAAATGAAATATGTCAACAAAACTATCAATAATCCGGGGCTCTTAGACGACGAATCCATCAATTTGATCCTCTCTGAAGCTCGGCAGCTCTCATACCAAGGTTGGCCAATCCTCGACAGGGATCTATCTCTTCGTCAAGAGTTTCCGTTAGGGAAACTCGAATACTATCACCTAGACCGTCCTGTGTATTTAACATATTTCTTGTGATCACAAAAGATGTGTACATAGGCTATATGTGGAGGGTTTAAGCACATTCTGTACATTTATAGATCTACAGGAAACCAAGTTCTTACAACAGGTGTTAACACAATTTGGAACTCAAAGAGAAGTTTAGGATCCATCACCCTTAAATCTATTGAATACTACTATTAATTGGTATAAGAGGGAATACCATTAGAAGTGTCCCAATGCCTATTGCAGAATTCATCCGTCCGTCTTCACCCTCGCCAGCTTCAGTGACTCCTAAGTGTAATGGATAATCCCATCCTAAAAAATTCATTTCAGCTACAAGGAGGCGGTATGCCTGGACCATAACCACATGATTGCTTGCTTTCATTGAAAATACAAAATTGTGGAAGTCTAGTTTCCGACAAATCCTTGCATACTCAAATGCAAATTCGACCTGTTACACAGTCAAACAAACACAATAAGTAAATAAGGAGCGAGAGCTTTCACTAAAGGATTGGAATAGCTGTTACCCATTAGCCTGGGTGAGTCCCCATAGTAGCTCATGATTCAATCAGAAAGATTGCGATGGTTTGTTCCGATTCGCATTGCCTTCCCATAGTTTTTGCATTTTTCAACCAATGGGCTGAAAACCTATACAACAGAGCTAACAATAATCACTACTACCTCTATCTCAATATATTTGTTACGGATGGTTTTTTTGCACTATTCACTGTTCATCTTTGATTTGGATTTTTATCATAGTTATGTAAGAAAAAACATAGTCAAGTGAGATCTTGTTAGATTCGTCTAATCTTGTAGTTTTAGACAATGAACTTTTTATAACTTTTCGTTGTACATAATTTAAGTTATTAACCGTTAAAAATGTGTATCGGCATACGTGCTGGGTGGGTCCGTAACAAAAATAGTGAGACGGAGGAAGTATAAGGTAATCAATCAGCACAAACAAAGACAGATTAGCTCAATTACCTTTAACAAAGGTCGGAGATAAAAACCACCAGGCAATAAATCACCAAAGATGAAGGCTCCACCAACATCAGGTAAGTGTCCTTTCTTCTTTACTTTTGTCCAGTCTAACAAGCATAACAGAAACGGAAGATCCACATTTCTCTTTGCAGACCACATTACCACGGATACTGACTTGAGCCTGAATTTTTCTCAAATCAATAACAATAGTAATAATGATGCAGACATCTCATGGATCAACTTCGGACAAAAAATTTTGGGAAATAATTATGTAGAACCAAGTAAACTTCATTACATATACAGGAGAATAATAAGACCAATAAAAATTGAGAACATTAGACGTTTGATAACAACCATGATCATCTGGTGTATACATCTTACCTGATAAAACTTGATTTCCAGGAGCGATTTGTTAACATTAACATCAATCTGGGGTTGAGAAAACAGGAGCTCTGGAGCACTTTCAAGTGTTGCTGCAAAAGCAGACCAGCGATACTCACCGGGTGGAACCTGAGACACATTAACAACAAAGTTTACATGCAGAATAAAAACCTGAAACTTTCCATGCTTCACTATATAGGCTATAACTTAATCAATTGCATCAAAAAGTGCAGCAAGCAATATCATCAAGTAGAATTTTGCCACTGATATTCAGAATAGAAACATATCCCTTCAAACCGGGAAATAAGAAGAAACCTCAAAGCAAAACTTTCCACTAGCATCAGTTTGTTTAACCTGGGGCTTGGTGTTACTTGCACCGTGAGTTAATGCAACCAGGTATACAAATCATTCAGAAACACAAAAAGATAAAATAAAGCATCATAGGTTAGTAGTGAAAAAGCAGATGACATGTTTTATAATTATGCATCAATTTATTTTTAATTTTGGCATAAAGCAGATGACCTTAGCTTTGTAAGCAACCATGGTTTTGGGAAGAGTGGGAGTAATCCATATCTTGCACAAATTTGATCCATCATTAAATATGCAACCAAAATATGGTGGAAGTTTAGTAAGTCATTCCATTCAGTTTTGATTTTCACAACTTTAAATATTGTGCAATGCACGTGAACTTCTCTTGACAGGCAAAAGCAGAACTCGTCCTTTTCATAGCACGTGCAAAGGCACATTTACTAATTACCAAAAGGAATTTCAAATTTGACACGTTTAATCACAAAATGAGGGCTGCAAGCAACATGGGAGTCCTTGTTCTGGAAGTATACAAACAGTAGCAGCCTATCTCAACACAAAGAGGACTTAACACAAGCTCATCTCAATTTAACTATCCTTAATCCCACACCCACACCAAACCACCCCAAGATCTCTTCTGATGCAAAGATCATATCAACACCTTTCACAAGCAAAAGACAAATTATTGATCAGATTATCCCACAAAAAAATGTATACTTACTGAATGTGATCTGACATTTGAATGACTATAGGGTTGGCGGATGGGGAAGAGAGTATTGATTGATTCTATAAAAAAATAGTTTCACTTGATTTTATTGGCCAGATAACATCAAAAGCTCAAGATGATTGCATAGTGACAGGCATCTCAATCATATGTAACTGTCTCACATCGATATGCATGTTCGAAATTGATGAGAACTATTCAAATCGGTAGGATGTGGATGATTACATTTGACACACTTTTATTTCATGCAAAAAACACAGGACAAAGGAGCAGCAACACAATAGCACAACGGATCAACTTCGACAGAAAACGTTTAACTTAATGTAATTCATGCCCAGCAAAACACAAAAACGAAACACATTAAGAAGAAAACCACTCCATCAAAATCTAGTAAAACCACTAACCTCACCGGAGGTGGACGCGGCGGCAGTTATAGTGGCTTTTGCATTTCCCGCCATCTCAAATATTGGTGTCTCGCGAGGGCAGGAGGTGTAGGTGGACGGGAAGGGCGATCGAACGGCGATAGTGACGAAACGACGACGAACTCTACGTCGGTGATTGTCCAAGAAACCTGGGAAGAACAGAGTGCAGCGGCGGTGACGAAACGGCAGCGGGGTGGACACCAACGACGAGAACAGAGTGCTGTGGCGCCGGGACGGTGTCTCCAGTGGCGGCCGACGGGCGGAACGGAGGAGGATTTCGAAATCGACGGAGGATGCGGAGGGAGACACACAGATCTACTCGCAAGCAAAAGTCAATACTACACGGATTCCCTTTAGACATCAAACCGAGGCCCAAACGGAGACAACTAGGCCCAATCGAAAAACGAGGCCCAGACATCTCAATTAGGTCGTATTCCAGTCCCAATTGAAAAATTTTGCGGCCCATCGGAAACAATTGAGGCCCAATCGAACAATTTTATTTCTCCAGATTTTTAGACCAAATATCCTCTATTCACTCGAAAATTTTGAGATGCACTCTTCTAGCGTTCGGTATTCGAACGAGATTCGAATCAGTTAAAGTGGCTTTGTGCGAGCCCAATTAATTTTAGGGCAAAAAAAGACTTCTAACTAAAGTGAGGTTAGAAAAGAATTTCCTTATACTCAATAGGGTTGAAACATGTATTTCTTCATAAATAAATAAATATTAACAGTTCCCGTTGGAATCTTTAATTTAGGCCTAAAAGTGATCATGATTTGGTAGTCCCAACTTTAGTAACATCGGTATTTAAAATTAAAAATAATAAAAAGGAAAATAAAATTGATAATAAAAGGGCAACATTGCATGTAGCCATTGGCAAAAAGGGCCATGAATGCAATGCAGAAAGTTGAAAAAAGTAAATGAGATATACAAATTAATAAATAAATAAATTGTTTGCCTTTCTAATGATGATATAGCCAGAAGAACTACTGTTTTTGTTTGTTTTACTTATTTACTTCTATTTATTTATTTTCCTTTCTTTGCGGTGCGATGACCATACAAGCACGAGAACTAGAAGTCCATCCATATAAAAGTTTAAATGGACCAAATGTGTCATTTTCAAGCTTTTTAGGTTACACGTTCCAATCTTTAATGTAAATTCCCACTTCATCCTCCATCTCTTTTCTAGTAGTAGTACATTGAAAAGAAAAAGGATTAAAAAAAAAAACATTCAGAAACCCAAAATTCTAAATAAATATATATGCATCCAACGCAAAAATAGAAAAAGAGCTTCAGCAATGAATAATAAACCAGGGATGTTGTTTTCACCATAATTACGAAACAATAAATAAATAAAATTAAAAATAAAAGCAAGAGCAGGAGAAAATGAAAACAATGGAACGAGCACTCCTAAGTATACAAAATTTGCGTAGGAAACATTCCAAAATTTCAAGCTAAAATAAATATGTTAATCAATTATTTATTTATTTTTTTTGAAAAATAATAATGCATATTACACAATGGTGGCGGATCCAGGATATTTTATTTGGTGGGTCGAATATTATGAAGAGTAATCAACTAACTTCAGCATGGTATATTCAGCTGAAACTTTGTTACATTTTTTTGGATTTTAAACAATCGATGGATTTAGAAAATCAATAGACTCTATATGTACAGTTGGCCGAATTTATATAGACTTGCATAATCCGTATAAATATTTTGTTATTTAAAGAGATTTTGTATAGTTATATTTTTCTAGAAGAATTTATTAAAATTGATGGAGTCTTGAAGTCGATAGACTACTGAGTACCTAAAGATTTTTTTTAATTTAAAAAAAATTCAAATTGAAAACAATAAATTGTTAATCGATTTGTGAATCTCTTAAAATATACGCATATATTTTATGTTATTTTGTCTTATATATACACACATATTTATAATAAAAACAATCAATATACTATATTAAACTCCTACACCCAAATTACTCAATATTGTATTAAAATCACAACCTAATTCTTATTATATCAAAATATTAGTACTAATACTTTACTTATTTTTTTTATTTTTTTTAGGTGGGTCAATTGATCAACCTTGCACTATAGTAGATACGCTAATGATTACACATCACCTTTTAATGATAAATAATACTTGTAACAAAAAATGAAGTAATTCTTTAATTAAGGTAATTGACGGAGATGGCACGGGTCAAATTATTTTTAAATAAGGTATTGATTTTTTTTTTGGTAAACATTGTGTTGACAAATATACCTGAGAGTCCAAGGAGGAATATGGAACCGGATGAGGATCGAACCCCCAACCTATTAGTTAAGAGTGGGGGACTTGACCACTAAAGTAAGTCCCTAACTCCATAAAGTATGGAATTTGATCATTGTGTATGAAACATATATTTAAATATTAATGGGAATATGAGGCCACCATGAAAAACTTTTATGAGCCGCACATCTCTCGATTTGATTGAGTTTAATCTTACGATGTTCCCTTCTACATTTCGCTTGAATGATTGTTTAACATAATTACCCGCTGTTAAACAATCCACATGAAGAACCATGACCATGGTCATGGGTAAAAATGATTTAAAAAAAATTTAGATATTCTAAAACTATATGATTAGACTAACATCCCGTTTGATAATTTGTGTTGAGTGTTCGATTCCCTACCCGGCCTCTTTATGATGATTAGAAGAAACTATATGATTAGATGAATCTAAAACTATAGGTTGGATGTTTGATTTTCCACCCGCCCTCTATCCATTTTCTTTGTCCATTTATACTTTGTGTGACATGGACCATCACAACTTCTTTCATAATCTATATAGGTTGTTTTAAAAAAATGTAACATTTGTCTGAAAAATATTGCTACCTCTGTCTTGGTATTTTGGTTACGAATAATTTGTTGGCACTATTCACTGTTTAACTTTGATTCGTATTTTCATCATAGCTGGTAAGAAAGAACATAGTCAAGCGAGATCTTGTTAGATTCATCTAATCTTGTAGTTTTAGATAATTAACTTTTTTGTAACTTTTCGTTGTATAAAATTAAATTTTTAACTATTAGAAATGTGTATCAGCATACGTGCTGGGTGGATCCGATAATAAAAATAGTGACACGGAAGAGGTACTACTAGCTTCGTAGCCTGTATAGGCGGCATCAGAAAAAGAAAATATTACTACTAGCTATATACTATAAAACATCAAAATTACAATACACTAAGTGCGAAAAAGCCAAGCCAAGTTCATTTGTCGCAATATAAACTTTTTTTTTTTTTTTCCCCACGCATGGTGTGGATTTTTTTAACTTTCAAATTTTAATCTAAAATGATGTAAATTTGAAATTCGCTACAAATATTTTTCTGCATGTCAGATGCTTCGACCATTATCTTAATTTATACTAGTAGAATTGATTTAAAAAAAAAAACATTCAGTGCTAGTATCTTTTTTTTTTGGTACAAAGTGCTACTATCTTTTTTAATAAAACGAATTAATATTAATTTGAATTTCCAGATTAATGCCCTTTGAGGTTAAAAAAGAGAGAGAACTTTTTTAAGCGTCATTTTCCGTCGCACGGGGGCAAAAGTCCAAACCCCGAGGGTATATTCGTCTTCTCCGGCATGTGCACGTGAACGCCTTGACAAAATATCATCACATCATTCCCCTCAGAAAAGCTCCATCAATTCTCAATTATTAATTCAATTTCTCTGACCTAAAACGCCCCCATCCATCCCCCATTTTTACATGGGAACCAAAAAGACGAACAGACACCGATCGATCTGATTTGGACGGCTGGATTTGTTCGGAGTCGAGGTCCAGGACCTTTGTGAAGCCACTGTTATATACACACAAAAAGTCTTAGGGCACACAAATTTTAAGTAAAATATCAAAATATCCATATTTCTTTACCGTGAACGACCTCTGGCCGTTTGAATAGGTAAAGGATCGGCCAGAGCTGGTCGTTTTGATAGAGACAGGATCGGTCAGAGCTTTTCTCTATCAAAACGGCTAGCTCCGGCCGATCCTTTACTTATTCAAACGGTCAGAGCTGGTCGTTCAATGATGTTTTTCTTTTTTCTTTTTCCTTTTTCTTTTCTTTTCTGATCCTGTTTAATTGTTTCTGTTTCAGCATAATCGCATACTATTAAGCCATGAGAGTGTTGCTTACAAAAACAACGAATTGAGTTTGGATATTATAAGTACTGACTATTAGGAGAGTTTGATAGTTTGGTCTTAGAGCTGAAAGCTTGAATGAGGGTCTTCTCTGGATGCAAGTACGAAGCCCGGACACTGTTGTCTATATGAGTCCGTCAGTGGGACAAGAACACGAATACCACCTGAGATAATAAACAAATACTCCCTCCGTTTTTTTTGTTTGCTACGGACCCACGCAGCACGCAGTCTAATGTACATTTTAAATCAGTAATAACTCAAGTTCGGTACAAGTAAAAATTCTAAAAGTTCGATATTTAAAAACTATAATACGAGACGAATCTAACAAGATCTCAATTGACTATATTTTAACTTGAAAAACTATGATAAAACTTCAAGTCAAAGTGATTGTGTGAATAGTGTCAAATTCTCCAACGTAACTATCATTTAAAAACAGAGGGAGTATATATTAGTAAAATATTGGAACAGAGGCAGAAAAAAGAAACAGAAAAAAATTGAATGGCCGACCACTAAGAGAACGGCCACTGATGGCCGTTCAATGTTCCAAACAAACATCCAGTGTTGGACGTTGGCCATGGATATCCATGGCCGTTCAAGCGAAGAGAAAAAAAACGATGAACCCCAATTCTAGGATAAGTTGGAAAGAATAAAATGGATAGATATTTATTGTGTACCCTAATCCTAGTGTGCTTTTTATGTTTGAATTAAAATATTGTGTGTATATGTCGAGAGCCGCCATCAGCAACGGAACTTTGTTTCTGCAAGATCCGGGCTTCCAACGCCCGACGAATTCGCAGCGAAAAGAGCAGTAAAAACCCATGGAGTGGATAATGATCAGCCGCTGACATCCCAAGAGCTTCCAAGAAAATTCAAGATTTTCATCTCCTTTATCTCCCAGATTACTCACTAAAAACCAAAAAACCCATCAAATCCCCTGCTTCTAATCAATAATTAATTCCCTATTTCTTAATTGGTTTGGTTTCGACCCCACAATCAGCATGATTACAAAATAACAGCAAGAAAGAGGGCAAAGGACCAATCTTTATGAGCGACTATTTTATTTCAAAAGAAACTGATGAATGAACGAACTAACAATCACAACTGTTCATTTTTCTTTGATTAAAAAAAGGGAAAGAAGCCAGGCGTAGATGGGATGGGAGTTTGAATCGTATCTGCAATTTTCAATCCTTCAAGACGGCATCAAGAAAAAAATCGAGTACCCTGTTAGTGGGATCGTTCATAAAGCCACCGTTTCTTGATTTATCTCTGTGTGTAATTAGCAACCCCTCTTCCAAATTTTTTTGTTGCCATGTGATCTTGCTCAACAATTCTTCTTAGGGTCTATTTGATCGACTTCTTTGGACGGGAATCGTGGAAAATTCGTGGGGATTCACGATGAGCGGCGTACACAACAGCGTGGAAACTGTGAACGCCGCTGCGACCGCGATCGTTACAGCTGAAAGTAGAGTTCAACCGTCTACAGTTCAGGCCAGCGTATGTGTATTTGTTTACCTTACTTTGCATCTATGTGCCTTTATTCGTTTAATTTCTCCATGACTGAAATTGGGGTTGTTGGTGTCCGTTCATTTTTTTTTTTTCGATTTGTTTAATCGGTCTTCAATTGAGGAATTCTGTTGCTCGTGTTTTTTTATTCGATAATTTGAATCTCTTAGATCAGATGAGATGAGAGAAATTGCATATCATTGCTGCTGTAGTGAAGCAGAGGTGGATAAGTGTCTGGTGTTGATGTACACGTAACAAATTTGATTGGAAAAGGGGAGCATAAAAAGTGATGATTCTTTTTCCCCTTTAAATTAAACAGTGCAATTGCAGATAAATTTGACTTACTGTGAACAACACAAGAAAATCTGTTTGTGTTTTTCTTTTATGTCATCGGTTGCCTGTGCTTTTGAATTATGTGAATAACATGATTTTTAGGTAAACAACAATTGGAAAAATCCGGCACCTATATGAGCAATAGCAGTTGCCCTTCTATGGGGAAGATGGTTCTAAAATAATATTGAACATCCATGTGCAGGTTTTAACTTTCCAGCAATATGGAGCATAAAAACAAGTTATGAAAGTGTTTTGTCTGTCTTTTTAGTGATTTGGTTCACTCTTGTAATGAACATGATATGGAAACTTATGGTGCAATGCCGCTGAAATAAGAATTGATATGGAATATGAAACAATAACTGAACTAGATGTTTTTGGTGTATGGTGGGCTAATGATCCTCACTGCTATACATAAAGAATGATAGCTCCAACTAGGGAGGTGAAATGTGGGATTAACAGCATGATTCTGATGAAAGATATTCAGGTGGTGATAGGCTATTGAATTCAATTATGTTTGGTGTGCGTTACAACGTGTGATGCCACCGTAGGCTTATGAGAAATATACTTTAGTTGAAAGGGATGGCAGAATTAACTTTGAAGCTCCTCTGACGGTAGTGTTCCTGGTGTTGCAATGGGTGAGGAGTTATACTTAAATCGTTAAGCTGTTTGTTATGAGTGTGACAATGAGTTTCATCTTACAGTGGTCAATACTTTGCAGTTTGAAATTTAAAGTATTTGATTATAATGTAATATCGAGCTTTGTTCCTTGTGTAGATTTTTAGATTTAACATAAGTGGAGATCTGACCATGGTTATTTTGTTATCTTTCGATTATAGTAGTATAAAATAGCTGATGGGGCCTGTTTGGTTTTGAATCCAGAAGAGAGGATGGGGAAGCTGTTGGAGCATATACTGGTGTTTTGGTTCTTACAAAAACAGCAAACGGATTGGCCACGCTGTCCTCGTCTCAGAACCGGCTGCACAAGCAGTTGTAGCTCCTCATGCCGATATTCAGAACCTTCCTTCCACCATAGTTCTGCCATTTATAGCTCCTCCTTCTTCTCCAGCTTCTTTTCTCCAATCAGATCCTCCCTCCGCTGCTCGTTCACCTACTGCTGGTTTACTGTCCCTTGCTTCCCTTTCTGTTGATACCCGCTCTCTGGGTGGGACAGCTCCCATATATACGATTGGCCCCTATGCCCACGAGACACAGTTAGTTTCGCCACCTGTATTTTCCACCTTTACCACCGAACCATCAACTGCTTCTTTTACTCCTCCTCCAGAACCAGTGCAGATGACAACGCCTTCTTCCCCAGACGTGCCCTTTGCTCAACTTTTGTCATCATCACTGGCTCGAAACAGGAGAAACAGTGGGAACAATTTGAAGTACTCGTTGTCCCAATATGAGTTCCAGCCTTATCAGTACCCTGGAAGCCCCGGTGGGAATGTTAAATCACCTGGCTCAGTGGTTTCTACGTCTGGAACCTCATCCCCCTTCCCAGAGAAGCGCCCTGTTATGGAGTTCCGCATGGGGGAGGCTCCCAAGTTTCTCGGATACGAGTACTTTCCAAATTACAAATGGGGTTCTAGAGTTGGCTCTGGTTCATTAACCCCAAATGGTTGTTCCAGGTTAGGCTCTGGGACCATGACTCCAAATGGTGGGATTTCCAGGCTTGGCTCCGGAACAGTGACACCAAATGGTGGACTTCTGCGGCTGGGTTCTGAAACCGTGACACCTAATGGGGGTATTTCTAGTCTAGGTTCAGGAACTCTGACGCCGGATGCTGCAGAAGATTGTAAACTTCTAGAGAACCGAATCTCTGAAGTGGCATTACTCACCAGCTTAGACCATAAATCCCAAAACGACAATGCTGTGGATGATCATAGAGTCTCATTTGAGCTATTGGGCGAAGACATCCCGACCTATATTGTGAGGGAAGCACTTCCTTCAAATAAATATGCATCGAGAAATCTACATGAGGTGACAGCAAGTGCAGTAGATAAGAACAATCCAATGGCTGGTAATGCAGAAGTGTCACATAGAGAGCCCCTTGATGGGGAAAACATGAGTGAAGTGCCCGGAATGCCTTCATATGGCGAAGGGGATGACTTTGTGCAGAAGCACCGTACAATCTCTCTTGGATCAAGCAAAGATTTCAATTTCAAAAATGCAGAAGGAGAAGTCCCCGAAAAATCCAGTATCCACTGCGAGTGGTGGACCAGTGAGGAAGTTGTCAAGGAGGACACAGGCCCTCAAAAAAGCTGGTCTTTCTTCCCAATGAAGGGATCATCGGGCGCCAGGTGACATCCACACGTGTGCATATCTCTTGGTAAAAGCAGGCACGATGAGCGACGTCGTAAATGAATCCCCAATCAATCATCCACGGTAAAGCCATATAGAGAGTATTACAGAGAATTTTTCACTTGATTTTTCAGAATCTTGGTGTATACTGTTGAAATATTTATTCGTTTTTCGTTGGCGCCATAGGTTTGTTGAAAGCTATTATTAACTTGTATATTTTGAAAGAAAACATGCTATTGTGTGCTGCAAACACATTAATGAACACAAGCTGGTTCAAGAGCTGTTGTCAGCTTCAGATCCCTGTCTGCTGTCTGCTGTTTATTCATTCTTGGGGCATTTTGCCAGAGTGTTTGTCTATTACTCAATCTTGAGATTTCTTCTTTCTAGATGCAGCCAAAATCCAGTGAAATTTTCAGTGGGGTTTGGTGCAGAAAGTTTCTGCTTTACTCGTTACATTACATTTGGTGCAGTCAGTGTGGAGAATAAAGAAACCTAGCTTTTTGGAGAATATACTATTAACTGATTCTGAAACATGGAGTATATATTATATGCTGACTGTCAGTTTTTGCCTGTTTCTATTTGTCATGAGACTCTCTACACTGTCACAGAGTGGCTGCCTCAGTTCTCACCCTGTTGTTGTCTTGAGAAACCCTACACTTTTATTTTATTTATTAGAAGAAAAATCATGTTGTTGCAGTACATGTTAGTGTGGGGATAAATGGGGGACAAGGACAACTATTATGCCAAAGGAAAAGAAAAATAAAAATAAAATTCAAAATTAAAACTGAGATATATGTATAGAGCTATAGGCATCCAGCTCACTTCACAGATCACAGGATGAAGCCTGAAGGCCCTCAATAATTGAGGCACAGGTGTTATTTAAATTTTGGCCTTAAATTTTCCCTATCTAATCCATGTTAGATCACTTCTCTATACCTTACTACCTTGTGTCTTCTTCCTCACTCATTCTTTTTAATTTTATTACCTACTCTCACAATACATTTTGCTCCAATAGTGGTGCTTTTGAATGGTTCGGCTTGCCGATTCTATATAGCCCATTAAGATTTGAGTGTTCCTCTGTGTCTCTGGAAACGCCTACTTGTTTGAAAATTAGGAAGAGTAAGTACCTGGTGTGAAAATGACTTTCTCATCGCCAATAAATCCAAGTTAATTTGCCAAGTAAACGGATACATGTTGGATTAAAATTTCTTGATTTTTGATTCAATAATTCGTATTTCTTTTGGGTGTCATATACCCTTTATACCACTATCTATTCTTACAAAAACAATTGAAAATTTGATCCATAACGTAAATTATTAAAAAGGTACCAAAGTACCAATTCAAGGTAAAATTCGTCATATAATACTACTAGTATTAGACAGTCTAATATTACTATATTGTATAATTGCTATATTTAACTATATAATTTTTTTTTTTAGGAGTCATTTAAGGCCTGGAAAGGGGTGGTGGGAGCCCATGCCACACAATTACAAAGGGGAAATAAAGGGAGGGATAGGGGGCCGGTGGGAATCGAACCTCCAACCTTCCGTTGGAAGTCAATGGACTTAACCGCTTGGGCTAGGTCCTCATCCCATTTAACTATATAATTGATACAAATATGATTCCTCGTCACTTATATTACTACTAATATCACGACCATGAATCAACCAAAGTTAAATTTCAATATCAGTACTTTAATTTAAATGCATTATTTCCGGGATGAATACTTAACTCAATTCCCGCAGACCCACTAATTTAAATATATTAATTTAAAATTTTAATATGTCTATTGACTTACAACCTTCAGGTTGCATGTTTGATTCCCTCGAGAGTGTCATGACTTATTAATATTAAATCCGAACCCGATTGCCCGGCTCCCCAAACCCACCTCCCATCCTATCGTTGTCGTTGATCATCCCATAAATAAATAAAATCGTATTGACATTGGACGACTTTGCTTATTTAAATGGCAACGACTTTTGGTAAGTCCACTAATTAATTTTATACTACTACACACGTACAACATGACCATAATTTCAAACACCAGGTGCCCTACCAAATATCATCTTCACTAATTGGATTGTCGCTTGCATTTTGAAATGTTACCTGAAACAAATTCCACCATTTCTTTAATTTATTTCAAAATACTTATGGTAGAAAATCGAAAGAAATGGAACCAGATAAAGAATTGTCATAAAACTTTATTTGACTTATTCCAAACCTTCATTACATTACAATTTTTTGAGATTTCTTCTGCAACTTAGTCAATATGGAAACTTATTTGTTCCAACTGCCAACCGTGACATTAAAGGCTATATTAGTCTTTTTCACAAAATTTGTCAGCTAATTATAATTAGCCGTAGTCATTACTGCAACGGATATATTCTAGGTGTGGCTTTTATATTTAAATTTACCTAAGATTAATACTCCCATGCCAACCAACAGCAGTTGGCTTGAGTGGATGGGGCTCTAGTCGCTTAAGCAAGGTCTCGGGTTCGAGACTTGTGTATGCAAAAAACTGCTTTAGGAGAGGCGCCCTTAATTGCCCTTGCAGATCCTCGAGGGATTAGTCTTAGGTCCAATGTGGCCTGGGGATACCCTGGTATTCACCTAAAAAATACTCCCATGCCACCACATCTAGTCCCAATTTATTGATAATAATAATTCAAATCTAATTCTAACAAAAAAAAATACTAGTAGCATTTATTTCATACTATTATTAAAAAAAAATCACTTCCAAGTACTACAAAGCAAAGCTACCCCCAACATTAAAACCCAATAATAAATCTTTTGGAACTCTATTATTTTTTCACATTATAATAAATTTCAAAGATCCACCAAAAGTACGTGGAATAATAAAAAAAAGTATTCAGGGAAAAAGGGAAAATATCGAATAACAAAATAGAAAGTAATTAATTTCATTTACAATTATTCCACCAAATTATACATTAAATTAGTGTCCTTTCCTTAAATGACAAATAATAATTTCTTACCATTATTAAATTCATCAGTTGGACAGTTCGATTTTCTTGCTCGTCCCTGGCTTGCTCACACTTGCGCGATCTTCTTTGGTAATCTGAATTGTGGGGAACGAGCGTTCGATTCAATTGTTCAAGGGTGCGTTTTAGGCATTCTGGGAAATAGGGATTCTTTGGAAACCTAACGCCCAAATTTTTGGTGGATTCTGCGGATTAAATGAGCTGTTGTTTGCTCGTGGGACGTGAGAAGCTGGGGAGTTGAGGTAAGGAGGAATTTCGCCTTTTAATTAGTTTGTAAGGTTGATTTTTTTTGTCTCCGTGTAATTTAGTGAATCATGCTTAGATCTGCAAGTGAGGAACAGTGGTTCGGAATGGTATAGACCATGGAGTGGAGGTTGCATGTTTTTGCTGTGCTTTGTTGTTCAAGTGATCGATGGTATTTTGAATATTGATTTTGATTTAGATTGGTGCTAATTGATTGGGAATTTAGGGGTCTAGGGGTTATGGTTGTGAGTGGGGTGAAAATTTGAATGATTTTGTTGTTTTGCGTTTATTTTATGATATAGAGGTTTTGAAGTTCTGAGTTACGTAAGAAAAATTGTTTTCTACGTATACAATGACATGAGAAAAAGAAATGGAAAAATTGACGTGGCTGTTTGAAATGGATTCTTTAAACCACTTTTCATTTTAGCCAAGGAAATAGTGGCTGGAGGGGAATAACACAGAAATGAAAGGATGGAAGGAGAATCTGCTGCACGTAGTGTTTTGAGAATTTTAGCATGTCGTCCGCTTCCTTCCTAGTAGCAAATGCTTGTAAAATGACATAGTTGGTGTAGGTTGGTTTTTGAGTAAAGTGATGCTTTGGTTTCATAAAAGAAATGGAAATAATATTAGCAATAAGTTAGTCGATCACGAAGAGCTTTGAATTGATTTCAGTGATTTCATTGCTATCTTATTTTGGCGGATTTGGGTGTATGTTCCCAGGTTTTCTCTTTTCTGGGAGACAACTAAATATTCGAGTACTTAATTGAAAATTCACTGAATTGAATAAATTGAGGTTTGAGCTTTTATCTTGCTACAATTCCACTGCAAGTTTCTATATGTTGTATACAAGTTCGTGATAGCACTTTTCAAATTGGCAGTTGATTTGTATCGATGAGCATTTTGTGGTGAGAGCAAAACCTCTTTATTTGAAAGTATTCTGTCAGAAAATATGCGTTTATGGTGGGGGAAGTCACCATGGAAAGGATCGAAGAAGAAAACATCCAAAGAAAGTTTTATTGACACATTTCATAAGAAGTTTAAGAGTCCAGAAAGTAAACCTTCTTGTGGATCAGGAGGTTCTAGAAGACATTCAAGTGACACTACTTCAGAAAGAGGGTCTCAAACACGAGTACAGACCAGGTCTCCATCACCTTCAAAACGTGTGGTGCGATGCCTAAGCTTTGCTGATAGGCCACACCCACTTCCTTTGCCTAGTGAGCACCCTGCCAATGTCAGCTGTACGGACTCAAGAACAATTGAATCCACAAAACCAAAGTCTGGAAAGGTCTCCAAGTCATCGTTGTTTCGTCCTCTGCCCAGGCCTGCATGCATCCGCCAAAGATTGGAACAATGTGATTTGGATGGTGAATTGGCTGTTGCTTCGATCTGTAGTGAGTGCTCTATGGAGAGCGATGACCCAGCAGATTCACGTCAGCGCAGTCCTCTGGCTAATGACTATGAAAATAGCTGTCGGACTGCTGCAGGCAGCCCATTAAGGTTAGTTGGAGTTTAAAATAAAATGAATGCAAACACGTGTAATTTCCTAAGAATCTTTTCCAATATTGGTTACTTGGTCATGCATGTGGTTTAATTTCTGTCATACTAACGTGAGTCACACCTCATTCTCTCCCTGAAGAGTTTCTGTTATGGATCAGCCCCCTGCCGCACCAGTAATTTCAAGGGAGCCACAAGCTCCAGGGAACCTCTCCTCGAATAAAAATGTTTCCCCTTCACCTCCTAGAAGACGCCGTTTAAATGATCAAGTTTCAAAATTACAGGTTCCACATCGTGGTGCCTCTTTCAGTGCTCCAGACAGCTCAATGTCTAGTCCATGTAGAAGTCCAATGAGAGTCTCTGGTTATGAGCATGTTACAAGTACTGCTTTTACTGCTGGAAAATTTTATCCTGATTTTCCTTTTCTTGGATCTGGTCAATGCTCCAGTCCAGGCTCTTGTCAGACTTCTGGCCATAATTCAATGGTAGGAGATCCTTCTGTGCAATTACTGTGGCAGCCCAGTAGGGGAAGTCCAGAATATTCTCCAATACCTAGTCCTCGAATGACCAGCCCTGGCCCCAGTTCTAGAATTCATAGTGGTGCAGTGACACCTCTTCATCCTAGAGCTGGTGGGGGGCATTCTGAATCACTGAGTAATTGGCCTGAAGATGCAAAACAGCAAAGCCACCGTTTGCCTCTTCCTCCCATAGCAGTTTCGAACTCCTCATCTTTTTCTCACCAGAATTCAGCAGTAACTTCCCCTTCAGTACCTCGCAGTCCTGGAAGACCCGATAATATTCTAAGTCCTGGGTCAAGATGGAAGAAGGGGAGATTGCTTGGTCGTGGCACATTTGGACATGTCTATGTTGGTTTTAACAGGTGCGAAACTCTGATTGTTCCATCTATGTTCGTCTGGTGATGTTACTCTTATCAATTACGTTTGAGTTGTTCATTCTCAAAGTTATGTCCTTTTAATTATTTACTGGGCGGTATTCTGTTGTATTAGTGACACTGGAGAAATGTGCGCTATGAAGGAGGTTACGTTATTTGCTGATGATGCAAAGTCAAAAGAAAGTGCGAAACAGTTAGGACAAGTGAGTCCTTTGCCATTAGATGTATAAGGAGCCATTTCCTCCTGTCAAAATGCGCTCTTGTGCAATCTTCTTTTTACTTTTTAAAAAGTTATTTTGCTTCTTGCAGGAAATTGTGCTATTGAGTCGCTTAAGGCATCCGAATATTGTTCAGTACTATGGATCTGAAATGGTCAGTTGCATCCAACATTTCTTATTTATATCTGTATGGGGTCGCCACGTGATGTATTCAGAATAGTCACCACATGCTTGATTGCCAACAGGACTGAAATTGTGTGATTTTTTTATGCAAACTGATTACAAATATATTTTTCCTTATCAGGTGGATGACAAGTTATATGTGTATTTGGAATATGTATCTGGTGGTTCCATTCATAAGATTCTACAAGAATATGGAAAGCTAGGAGAGTCAGCAATTCGTAGTTACACTCAACAGATTTTGTCAGGACTTGCGTACTTACATGCTAGAAATAATGTGCACAGGTTTTGCGCTGCATTAATTTGGAACAATTTTTTCTGTTAGAATTTTGGTGTGAGCTATTTATTGGTTTGCGAGCATTCATCACTTTTCACCTGATATGCTTCACATTAATTGCAGGGATATTAAAGGGGCCAATATACTTGTGGACCCTAATGGCCGTGTCAAATTGGCGGACTTTGGGATGGCGAAGCATGTTAGTGCTGATTTTCCTATCCTAGGCGTTCAAATTATTGCCCTATTGAATTTCCTTCTTTGTAATGTTTTATGATTTTTCAGATTACCGCGCAAAATTGTCCGTTGTCCTTTAAAGGCAGTCCTTACTGGATGGCCCCAGAGGTTAGTGGTTTTTATTAGTATTTCTTTGAACCCAGTGCCCGCAGACATGCTTCCCGCCTTTATAGCCAGTTCTTTTCTTTTTTTTTTTTTGCTGCTTAAGTAGGTTATATGGAATTCAAATGGATATAGCTTAGCTGTTGATATATGGAGTCTTGGATGCACAGTTTTAGAAATGGCTACGTCAAGACCACCTTGGAGCCAGTATGAAGGGGTTGGTATTCTTGTCTCTTTGATTTATGAAGTGCTTTTTCCCCTATTCCTTGGATATGTGTGTATCTAAATATTTGTTTGTTTGTTTGTGTGTTTTTTTTTTTTTTTTTTTTTTTTTTTTTTTTTTTAAATTTTATTTTAAAAAAATTACTCAAAAGGTTGCAGCTGTGTTTAAGATTGGAAATAGTAAAGAACTGCCGACCATTCCGGATGACCTGTCAGATGAAGGAAAGGATTTTGTCAGGCTTTGCTTACAGCGAAATCCCCTGCATCGTCCTACAGCTGCTCAGCTTTTGGAGCATGCTTTTGTAAAGAATGCTGCACCTCTGGAGAAGCATATACCAAGTCCTATATCCTCTGGTCATCAATCACGGCCAAACGTGGCAAATTCCAGGGTACCATATTGCATCCTTCTTGCTTGAACCTTTTGAGCTTTAATCTGCATTGTCTTTCGATATATTGGATTGTATATGATTCTCTCATTCTTAATGCAAATCCATTGCCCTTACACTTGGAATACTTTGAAAAATGGTTTTCCATGTTCCATACTGTCAATAGTACTTGTTGTTTGGGGCATGTTGGCTGGTTGGAATAGTGGCATAATTTTATTAAATGGTTTTTGCACAAATGTCTGGAGAGAATGCTGAATCCTACTCACTGGCAATTTACTGATTCACATTTGATCATCTAATAGTATACCTTATATTCTTGTGGATGGAAAAAAAATCCATCCCCTCCAAGCGCATAGTAATGGATTTATGCTCTGGCGATCCTTTCCATTTTTCTTTCTATTTCGAAATGTCTTGCTGAATGCTTAAAACAAACATGCCTGCAAGGCTGAAGTTAAATTTGTTTGCTTTGTGCGCACAGTTGCTCAAGTCGAACAATGTTGTGTTTACATAAAGCATCCGGCTGTAATATATGATTGTATTTATCATTTTTGCTTATGAACATGTTCGGAGCAAAGTATCATCCATTCATCCATACTTGTGTGTGATTCCCGATAATATTCATTCCCAATAATGTTGTCAATGTGTTGTTTCTAGGGAATCGGTAAAATGAGAACTCTTCAGCAGCCTGATGCAGCGAGACTTGCTATCCACTCATCAAGAGTGACGCCCCCAAATTTCCATCCTAGGTCTCTCTCTCTCTCTCTCTCCACACACACACACACACACACACACACACACACACACACACTCTTGAACCACCTTAGCATGATAAAAATAAACTGTTAATATGTGAAGCTGGTGGGCTTACTTTTGTTCTCTGGTTGTTCACAGCGATATATACATCCCAAGAAACATATCATGTCCAGTTTCGCCAGTTGGGAGTCCACTGCTACATCCGAGGTCGCCTCAACACCTAAGCGGGATATTGTCTCCATCACCCATATCCAGCCCCCGGACTACATCCGGCTCATCCACACCTCTAACAGGCGGTATTGGTGCTATCCCATTTAACCATCAATCCATCTCATCGTATGAGAGTTTTGGGATTGTGCAAGTCCACCCGTCTACTACTTGCCTCAATAGCACCATCCCCTATTGGGATCCAGACCTCCTCCGTGTCGTTCAGCACCCTGTAGGATCTCAGGATGCTGCTTCTGATGTCCTTGACTATGATGGTGATATCGCCCTGAAGAATGCTGCTTCCGACAATGCGGCTCAGAGAAGATCCCCTTCTGCAGCCATACCAAAAGTGAGACGGGTGATGAATCCACACCATCAATAACCCAACCCAATTGATTTCCAGGCAAAATTGGCTTTTAGATAAGGTGACTGTGGTGGTAGTTACGATCGAGTTATTGAGATTTTAACTGACTTAACATGTAATTGGAAAAGTTTCAGCCTGGGGAGCATAGCGGATATATATAGTTGAGAATTGTATAGCCATAGCTGAATCTTTGGTCTAAGAAAAGAAAAGGTGTACATTCACATTTTTGGACAAGGGAAAATTGAGCAACCCTCTATGAATAAAAAGCAGGTTTGGAAAGTATGACAGCATTCAATTGGTGTACAAGAATGAGAGGAGATCCCCTTTATTTTTCATATTACAAACATGTCTGTGTTCCCTTCTCTATTATCAGGACATTCAAATATTTCTTTTTATATGTTTATCAAATCCATGCTGAAGTCCCAAAGTTTCTTGGCCAGGTCCCTGTCTGAAGCCTGAGCAGTTGTTTGGGCAATATTGTTGTCTGAAAAGTATTCGCCGCTAACGCCCTTTAGATCTGGATGAAGTGCCACATAACAGGTTGTTGAAGCCCCCTTAAAAATATTACCAGAGACACAGAACATGTCAAATCTGTTAACCACGGAGAAGCTTTCTTGCAAAAAATTTGCAACAAAAAAGTGGAGTTTTTTTACCTGTTCAACATTCTTAAGTACTAGTTTACTAAGTGTACTGACGACACCTGCATCCAAACGAGAACAATCTTAAAAGGATGGAGATTTCATGTAAAGAAAGGCAAATAATAGCAATTCTTCACCTTGGAAAACACCAAGGCCGGCATTGGATACTCCAAGATTACGGAAAAGATTGGTTGAAACCATTCCAGGATGAAGAGAATTTGCAGTTACATCTGCATCATTTTCCTGTCCAAGAGTTTCGAGTCACTAAATTATGACACCTACATAAGCCAAACCCCCTGGTGAACTAAAATGAGATGTTCAAATGCAGTACCTTCAGGCGTCTGGACAGCTCATTAGCATGCAGGATATTGGCGAGTTTTGATTGGCCATATGCACCCCACCGGCGATATCTGCAAGGCAGAATAAAATGAAGATGGATTAACTTCCATTAAAATTGAACAGAGAAATGACGGCCAGAAGGGAATGGGGATGCATATACCCTTCTTCATCATTGAGTTTGTTGAAACGAATTCCTTCTTTATATGAAAAGCGATGAGCCTCAGAGGAAACATTCACAATCCTCCCCTCCCTTTTCGTCTCGCGAGCTGTTTTCTTCATTGTGTCCAACAACAAATGCGTCAGAAGAAAATGTCCTGCGCGTCGGATAGAACATGGATTGATAACCAAAAATGAATGTAGGAATATGATTCACATTGATGTTAGTACCAAAGGGCAGACTCATAGTTAATATTGACAACATACCCAAGTGGTTTGTGGCGAACTGTAGCTCTATGTTGTCTTTAGACAGCTTGAATGGACTCGCCATTATACCAGCATTATTACTGAAAATCGACAAAACAAAGTGTAAAGCCTAAGCTTAAAAATCGAGTATATAAAGAAGAAAGACAATGGATATATGCTCGACTCACATCAAAAGATTCAATGGACGACCTGAGGAGGTAAACTTTGATGCAAATTGTCTAACAGATTGCATTGAGCTGAGATCTAATTCCATGGCTTCAACTTTAGCAGCTGGGATCTGCTTCATTATTGCTTCTTTTACTTCATTGCCTGCAGCCATATCCCTCACGGCCATCACAACGGTCGCCCCACGCAATGCAAGAACACGTGCAGTTTCTGAACCAATGCCACTCGATGCCCCTGAATTGTACTGCTAAGTTAAAAGATGCATCTACAACACAAAAGCAACTTTCAAAGCTACAAAAAAATCAATGTAATCAGAATAATAGTAGTAGGGAATTGGAGCTGTCCTGAACTCCTAACTGCTAATAATGATTATAAGGAGCAACCAGTCATCAGCAGAAACTTAAGATGAAATTGAACAAAATAGATTGCTTAAGTCGAAATATTTCCTATATTGGAAGCTCATACCAGACAAATCTGTATATATTCAACGACAAAAAAAAAAAAAAAAACTGTAATCTTCTGAAACAACAAGCGACGGCCATCCAAATCAAAATGATTAAATAATAATAGCAGAGGATCAAGAAACAAATATATAAAATAAATTGCAGACCTGTAATAATGGCGGTGAGATTGGAGCCATCAATTCCGGCGGTAACTTGCTCCGCCGTGTTCGCTGAAGAAAACCCAGAATTGCCCGTCCTCCTGAAGAACCACATATTCGGGTTTGCAACTGAATTTGGGGATAAGATTTCTCCACTGATTAAGACGTTTGCAGGATGAGCAATGGAGAATATCATCTACGCCCCTAAATTGTATAGCAACTAATAATACTCATGGACTTTCTGCGCCCGAAAAAATGCGTGAAGAATATGGCCATACATATAGTGTGGATGTATCTGTATGTACATGTGTGTGTATATATAGACTCTACATGTAACAATGTGGAGCAATTGCCAAGATTGCCTGAAAATAGACTCTACATGTAACAATGTCTACGTAAGAAAAGAGAGCTTGCAGCCTAACATCCACCTAATGTCCTGCATAGTCTCTTTCTGAGCTTCACAAAAAGTCTGAATCTTTATTCAAATTTCTCACCAAACATAATCAATTTTTACATTATTACTGGTTGACAAATCAAGAATTGACCATAAATTAAAAAACCAACCTTTTGTTGCTATTCTTATACACGCTCACCGTCAAAGATGGGATTATACTAGTATTAGTTAAAGGTCTTAATCCATCAAATACACATACATGCCATAGGCTTATGGAACAACGAACATTCACAGACTGCTAGAATTGCAAGAAAATCCCAAATTCAATCCTTGACTTTGGAATTGGAGTAATACAATTTGAAGGCCTTTGGGAGATAAACGGGCAGCAAAAACCCAAACAAATTGAAGCTCCAAAACGCCATATTCGCAAAGGCAAGAGCTTTCCCAAAGTAGAGTCTCCTGCTGCTGCCCTCAAATCCTTCGCCTCCTCTCTTCCATTCAGTCCATATCCAGTCCAGAATGCACGAAATCCTCACGGAATTGTAGAAAACCGGCACGAATGCGCGGACCGGCAGCGAGAATCCGCCGGCAAACGACACGCCTTCCATGAAAATCTGGCAGGATAGCAGGAACAAGTGTGGGGCTGCGGCTTTGACCCCCTCCTTGTCGTCCCCAATTATGCCCAGGACGATGTATGCTATGGGGAGGAACAGTCCGATTATTGCTCCGGCGAGGACGTAGAGACCGAGGATTTTGTTGTCCCGGCCGTAGACCGGCGGCGGCGGGACGGTGGAGGTTCGGGGGAAGGCTATCTTGGAGAGGAAGACGATGTAGACGGCGGAGAAGAGGACGAAGGCAAAGTGCTCGACGCAGACGAGGCCGCTAGCGGAGAGGACGACGGCGACGGCAAGGACGTTGAGCTGGCGGAAAGTGAGGAGGCGCCAGGGATTGGCCGGGGAGGGGGTAGTTTGGGGGTCGTCTTTAGGAAGGGCTATGTCGCCCGGCGGAGCGATTCCGGCAGACATATTTGTGGGTGATGATGGAGTTATGAAGGGTGTTAATTTCTTGTGGTGGATATCATCGGAATTTGGAATTTTATCATTATCTTCCGTTAAAGAGAAGTGGTTTAATGGAACGTGGCAGTTGAGTTCCAATTTGCCAAATGGCTAACGAGATACGTGGCAGTATGCAGCCAGCAACTATATCCAATACGGACTTGCAGAGTAAAGTTTGCAAATCGCAAACATTTTTTTTTTTTTATTTTTCATATTCCCCCAGACCAGGCCAACTTGAACTCATCTTACACCCTTTTCCACGGTGAAGGGGGTTCAGGATTAGGTAGTTAACCGGGGTCTTTTAACTATCAAAATTTTCTTTTTTCGAAGAATGTTTCTAATTAATCTAAGACAAGATAAATACTAACAAGGGTTCACGCAAAAAGCAAATAGAAAGGAGAAGAGTACTTAACAAACCACTATGTGGGTGTGTGCGTGTATACTACTTCTATATCATATATAGATACTGTATCTGTATGACTGTATGAATCACAGGTGACAAGCATTGCAGCTCTTTCTACAAGAGCCATAGTAGTCCGGAGAACCAATCATGAAAATAGGGTTCCTTTGACACTCCCCAATGGATGCCCAGTGAGGACAACTCTCATCTTCATCTGTGCAATCTGCATTTTCTAACTCTGGCAGAAGCCTTACCCTGGCGACTTTCTGGACATAGATGAACTTGGTGGCGCACCACATGTGCCCCTGGGGGACGGGACATCTCGCGTGGGAGCTACTACTTGTATCAGGAGCTGCATTGAGGTGTAGATTGAAGAATATTATGGCATTCCCTTTACGGGGCTTTAACATGTCAGTGTTCTTGCTGCAATCGGTCAGCATGTTGTTCTGCAGTAAGCAGGGAACTTTAACGAATTGGAGGATTTAGGGCAGAGAGAGAGTAAAAGCATCGATGATAATACAGTAACATAATTTCACACATTTGATTGGGGGAATATAATCTGGCCACCCCGGCTGACATCGGAAAGATACAAAACAACTGTTGCCAATAAAGGTTGATCAACTTGCAAGGCAGATTCCCTGTTGAAGTAGCTGTAGGTCTGTTTAGAGTCCTCTGATGCAAAGTGCAGAACCTGGAAAGATGGGCTGTTCTCTGCAAAACAATAAATTATGTAATTGTGGCAGCTAAATGCAAATACTTGGAATTATAATTTGGTGAGAAGTATATGCACCTTTAGGAATAAAACTCCAGGCAGAAATTCTTTCCTCTATCCTTCTAGTAATTTCATCCTGTAGACCACACATCATACCCGAAATAAATTAGTAGAAGAAAATTATAATGCAATGTCTAGCTTTCATCAACTTTTGCACCACCAGAGTAAGACTCAAATCAGTAACATTGGTTGGCTATGAGTCTAAGACGCACGGTTCTGTTTTTTCAAGAGAACTGGCAGAAAAGAATTAGTTAGTGCAGGCATGACATCTTTCTCTAGCAGGCAAAGAGGTTTAGTCCAGAATTAAAAAAAAGTAGGGTCACAGATACTTTTATACACATCCAGAGGAGGAGATACTTACATCTGTGTCCAGAGAAATACTAAAATTAGTAGGAATCTTGTTTGTGTCCATCTCAGCTGAATCATAGTCCTCCACCATGTGACTTTTCTTGCCTTGGACCTGAGTTCCCAACATAGATTCAGCATAATATGAATAGGAAAAGCCAATGTGTAGTACAAGCACCAGAGATGAAACATGCACCAGAGAAATCAGGTGATCGCACTCTTCGTTTGAAAGAAAGTTCCTATACAAGAAAACCCTGGCCCAAGAAGAATAATGTCATTTTTCCATTGTTGTGACAAGGCAATAGCAAATGCAATGTATCCTGCGTATGTGCAATTATGAATCCCGAAACATCTCTGCCTGGTGGAATGCCTATTCTGTGATTTAACATTCTCACCGGCTACATAGTGCATAAAAAATGTATCAAGGTCAGTGGTTCTTTCAATTACCTGACCTTGGTTGCCAGGAGAGCTGAATGACTCTTGATGGATCAGTACTTTTATACTCCATTGGTTTTCCCAATTGAATAATTTTGTCTTGGCTGAAATTACACAGTTGCAAATGAAGTTTATATTACATTGTAATGTTGCAGAGTATTCAATGCACTAAAAGCAGCACATATTTATTGAATAAGCACAAAACTAGCAGTAATTACTTCAACGTGAACTTGACTTTATAAAAAGGTTAATCGATTATTGATCCTCCAAACAAAACAAGCAAAATGCATGATCTAATCGAAACACTGTCAAGCAAATACACAAGCAAGCATTAATAAAGATCCTTAATTCCTGCTGAGCAATATATGAACTCCGTTCCAGCAGTGATAAAGTGATAGAACACACTCTTGAAATATACAAATCCTTTCTATCAACCAGTGTACAAAACACGGTGCAATGGTGCACCAATAACTCCTATTGATCAAACAACTAGACGAGTCAATGATGACACAGCTTAATAATACCAACAATTAGAATTTTAAATAAATAATCACAAACCCCCCGAAGTTTATTCAATTCCCAAAGATGGAAAATTCTGTCTATTTTCTGATCTACAAAATCTAATACAATGATCAGTGAATGCCAAATCAAAGTAATAAAAGATCAAACATTTTCTCTTACTTCTGCGATAAAGAGACATCAAAGGTAATCGCCAGCAGCATTAACACATGCATTAATTTGAAATTGGTCGCCATCGATTCACTGTTTTGCTGCGAGGTGCGCCAATTCCTCGAAAGCAATCTTTGCGTAATTCTCCGTTGCTTCGGGTGGAATCAAATCTGATTGCCCAGCTTCAAATTCAGGACATTTTCCTTATCACAGTAGCAAACCCTCAGAAGAGGGGCATGTGATTACTAAATTAAGAATGCGTTGTTGAAATACGGACTACATATGATTATTGGGGTACTAATTAAATTGGGCGATTAAATATTGTCCGGCCCAATATATATTGGGCAACATCTAGTTTAGGAAGGCCCAATATAACAGTGCAGAATCCAGCCCTAAGCGCAATAATATGCACCCAATTCTACCCCTCTTCTATCTCAATATCTCAAAACGTGTCTTCAATCTCCAGCTTCATATAAATACGGCCGAAACCCTAGAATTGGGTTCTGAGATCCTCCGCTAGCAAACTGTGCCCAGACTGGAATAAAGGTCAGCACTCATCTTAAGATTTGTATTACTTCAATGTGGAGTGTTTGATGCACTGCTAGCAGTACGAACATTTGCTGAAACTTTTTGTGTAATCTGATTTTTTTTTTCTTCATGAAATCTTTTTGTGTAATCTGTGGATCTTTTTATTTAATTCTGCTTCTGTATAGTTGTTTTTTCGATGATATTGTTATTTGCAATGGATTTGATTATTTTGAATTGTGTTGTTTATTTTTTTTTTATTTTTTTGGATTACGACTACTATTGAGTGTAAATCTTAGCTGTTTTATTGTCATTTTTTCATTTTTCTATTTTTGCAAAATGTACGTATAGGTAATGGCTCCGAAACAGCCGAACAGCGGACTGTTTGTGGGATTAAAGAAAGGGCATGTTGTTACGCCCAAGGAATTAGCGCCCCGTCCTTCAGACAGGAAAGGGGTATGTCATCTCTCTATAATGCGCATTGATCAGGCGATTGATTAAATTTACCTGTTGAGTGATAGTTTAACCAGCCTGCTTGGGTATACCGAACTGGAATTTGCTTATAGGAATAATTACTGATACTGACTACACAACATTGTTTGACCAGTAGAATTAATCTTATCTCATGAATTATAGTTTCACCTACTTGCAATGATTTATTCTTAACTAGTGGGTTATATATCGGTTTTCTTCTCAAATTTTACAATGATATTGAATTTCTGATTCTTGTATTATGAAAGTTAAGGTGTTTTTTCCATCTATTACTGGAATTCTATGATTATGGAATGATTTGTCATTCCAGCAATCTGCTTTAATGACAACTGATTTGTCGTTCACACAGCTTTTACAAATGACAAATAATTCCATAATCATAGAATTTGAATAAGAGCCGTGTGAATTGTTTAAATTTTTGTAACGTAGTTGCTACCTACCAAAGGCTCAACTTCACCCCATTTTTCTTTAAATTCATATAAATTATTAAGGCTCGACTTTCAGAATACAAGAATAAAAAATTTAATATCATTGCAACATATGAGAACAAAACCAATGTGTAAGCTACTAGTTAAGAAATTCAATATCATTGCAACGTAGTTGCCATCTACCAAAGGCTCAACCCATAAATTCCCCCTGAAGTTAACCACCCTGGAGGTATTCACCTAATAAATGGGTCTTTCAAATTGATATCAATTCCAATTGCAGCATGGAAACCATATGACCGGCAGATATTTTTTACGTTTTAGAATGATAACTTGACAGGGGCTGGACTTGTATTTCTTGTTCTTTTAACTTCCCACTTAACCTCAAACAAATAATAATACAGAAAACAAGCAAGAGGGTGCATTTTGTCAGGAGTCTGATCAGAGAAGTCGCTGGGTTTGCCCCCTACGAGAAGCGGATCACTGAGCTTCTTAAAGTTGGGAAGGACAAGCGTGCCCTCAAAGTGGCAAAGCGCAAGTTGGGCACCCACAAAAGGGCAAAGAGAAAGAGAGAGGAGATGTCTAGTGCTCTCCGCAAGATGAGGTAATATTTTTCTTTGGGACAATCCTTATGCTCTTTCTATCCTGCAATTCTTTATTTAACATCCTTTATTTTCAACGTTGTTATGCAATGGTTTTTATACTGTTGACTGATTTTGTTGAGAAATACTGCAGGGCTGCTGGAGGCGGTGAAAAGAAGAAGTGAGGTTTTTTAAGTTGTCTTTGTTTTCAGGCTGAAATGTTTACAGCACATTTTCATTGATAACTGCCATGTCTGTTCATCTCATGGAAGATATTACTCATGCAAAGGTTGCACTTTAAATATGGTCCATTTTGTGTACGCTAGTTTTAATATAAATTAGAGATTAGAGATGAATTATTTTCCTGTGATCATGTCTATCTGGTCTACAGATACTTATTGTCGAGGAATTTAATTCATTGATAAGCCTAGGGGTGTAAACGAGCCGAGCCGAGCCCGAATAGTGGTAAGCTCGGTTTGAGCTCATAAGAATTCGAGCTGAGCTTTGACCGAGCCGAGTGTTGACCGCGCTACTTCGAGCCGAGCGTTGACCGAGCTTTGACCGAGTCGAGCCGAGCTCGAACTAGTATCATTTTCATTTTTACATAATTTATAAAAGAAATTATATTTAATATATTGTATATATTTAATTTAATCTACATATTTAAATAATGTTAAATATATATTTAGTTAACAATATATTTTTAATTTAAAATTAAAAGATATAAACAATAATAATACTATACTTTTAATATTTTATATAATTTCTATATTTAATAATAAATAAATATATGTATAAAAATAAATCAAGCCTATTATCGAGCTTTCGAGCCGAATAGTGGTTGGCTCGGCTTGAGATCATGTGTGTTACGAGCTCGAGCTCGAACCGAGCCATTTCGAGTCGAGTTTGAACCGAATTTTGACCGAGCCGAGCTCGAACAATTCACGAGCCTATCAGTCTCATTTACACCCCTAGATAAGCCCCCTTGTTTTATCAGGATTTTGATAAGATAAATTATTTGTGTTGATTAATGAGTAATGAGTAAGCATAGTTCGAGTGATGGTTGTTCTCAGTGTTATATTTATAGCGTCTTTGATGTTTGATGAAGTGATTCATAACAACGTTCACATATTGGATTTTGTGGATCCGTATAGAATCTTGGTAATATCCAATAAATATTTTATTCCGGCCATGCGCTGAACGAGTTCTCATGCACTCTGCAGATGATTAAAACTGAGGTAAAATTGCGAGTCTTTATTAAATTTTCCGGAATCATCATAATTTAACATTAAAATGCACTGATGAAGGTATCAAGTTAAGCAATGTGGTTTCTGTAATGGCATAACAATTGCCAGCAGGTGCAAACAACATTAAAAATGATGTGTGACTCTTTGTAAAGTGATTTGTAAGTCTTATAAAGTGATGTATAGACGCCATGTTTTTTTATTAGTTTTTGTTTCAATTTCTATCCATTATTTTTTTATATTCACATATCATTTCATATACACATACCTATCACTTTTGAATGTGCCAGTATCTATAGCCGGCTGCACCGAAACCGGCCCCCAAGATAAGGTTGGTTGCTTGCTTTGTTTGTTTGTTTGTTTGTTTTTTTTTTTTATAAAAAACCGTAGCAGACTAAAAATTGTCTGAAAAATACTGTTTCGGCATTGTCAGCGTATTGATTATGGGCTTATGGCTAGCATGGTGTACGTTGCATCATTTCATTTTATTTTTTTTAGAACATTAACAGTCACATCACCGCAAAAATATGTCATAACCTAAGCTACACAAATTACAAAAATGAATCGAAAGTCTGGGAATATAATCACTAATTCAAGCCTCATTCCCATTGCATCATTTCATATTGATCATGTCTAGCGTATTGGATGTTGCAAAAATGACTCATGATATTTAATTTGTGTTACTACCAAGTAGCAGACATTGCAGCGAGGCTGTTCATCACAGTATGTTCATTCAAAAGTCAAAGGATCAAAATGAAATTTCAGTTCTAGGACCAGATTTTAATTTAATGTACCCCCCTAATATCTTTCATAAATATGTGGTCCAAGTCATAATCTATCCCCCCCATTGCTTTGGGTGCTTTAGAGCATTCAAACTAGGTATAAACCACTGAGTAAACGCAGTTCAAGAACGGTATGTGCCCATCCATACATGATAACTATTACAAAACCATCTCACATTATTCTACAAATTTCCCGACAGAAATTTATTTGGTGGAAGACATTATTCTTGGTATTAATCCATCTTCTAATGCTCCTTTCTGTCGATGGTAAATAAGCAGCAAACCAAAAGAAGCAACAATGCTACTTGTTACAATATACTTCACATGCTGCGAAAATTGGACGACAAAATTATGTCTTGAACCTCTGGGATAATCTCTCAACCCCTTCTTTCCAATCTCCAGCAATGCGCTTTGTGCCATCTTTAACAGTGGAAGTAAATCCAGCCAAACTTTGCTGTACACCTTGGAAAGAGGTGTTAAGCTGTGATTTCGTAGCATCTGTCAGCTCTGCTGACTTTTTCTTTAAATCTGATATCAGTAGGGTTATCTTCTCTATGATCTTGTTGATTGTGTCTTTGCATTTACCTCTCACTTCATCTGCCATTCTTCTGAGTTTGTCCACCAAAGTCTCAGACCTCTCAATTGTTTCTTCAACTGAGAATTGCTTTCCAGCTTCAAGCCATGTGTCGACGCCTTCAGCTTCCTCGCGTAGGTCCTTGTCAACTACAATCTTTAGGCCTTGCGCCTCCCAGCGTTCTCTAGCTTCATCCAACGCTTTTGCCTGCTCTCTTGCCCTCTTTGCCTCATCTTCAGCCCATGCCCTGTGTGAAAAATGAAAGTGGTGAAGTTTGGAAACCTGCCAGACTACTAAATTGCCTTCCTTAATTCAAATGCCCACGTGGTTGGGCTTTTGATTGATTACATTGATCTCACCTAGCCATGGACAAGGCTTTTCGCTCAACTTCCAACTCGTACTGTAAACGTGTTATCTCCTGACTTTCTGTTTCTGCATCTATTCGAAGTTTATTCAACCGTTCCTTTTCGTATGAAATTTCTAGTTTATCAGCCATAAGAGTCTGCAGCTTTTCCTCCACCTCCTGCCTTAACCTAGAGAGAAGCTCCATCTCTGAATCAACAGCTGCCCGTTCCTTCATTAGTGAAATTTTTTCCTCCTCTCTTGCAGCTCTGAGTTTCTCCACTTCACTCCTTGCTTCCTCCGCCATTTTTTCAATAGCATTAATTTTCTCCCTCTCCAAGGAAAGCTCCTGCTCATAATTCGCGTTGAGATCCTCTTCAACCTGAGCAACTAGAGCACCATGTGCAGCAACAGCCTTTTCTGCCATGGCTTCAGCTTCAATTCTTGCAAGTTCTTCACTAACAATGGTGGAAGCCTCACCAGTTGAGAGTGCAATCGCAGCCTGTGCTTTTGTCACTGGTTTCTCAGGTTGAAAAAGCCTTGTATACCCTGTAACACAGAATAAACCAGAATATAACTTATGAGTTCAGGCAGGAGGTTTCCTAGGATCATAATTCACCACCATGGTCAATAAAACCTACCAAATGCAAGCGTTATGATGCTTTGCTCTCCTGCAGCTAAGTCTGCTACAAGAGATGGCCATGCATCTGGGTTGATTTTGTCAAGATCTATGAAACCAGTTGATTGCTGCAAGGCCTAGATTCACACAAAAAATTCGATTAAGATTAATGAATTATGAATGTATGTCAATTGCAGCGAATCAAAATAATTCATATCCAAAACCCTTGTGACCTTTTTGTCAACCACTGGAAGCTGCCTTTTCTCTAGTGCCATCTTCCAACTAACAAGATCCTGACGAGATAGAGGGCTGCAATAAAGAATCTCGATCTATATTTAAACCAGTGGAAAGAACTCACTGTACCATATCTGACACAACCATTTAACCGTACAACAAGAAGTAAAAGTAAAAGAAATCAAATAGGAAGATAGCATAAAGAAGCAACTACTACACCTTTCAGGAGAGAAATATACAAGGCTTGTGTCTTCATCACCAAATGGCTGCATGTCACGTCTTGAAAGCTTGCTGGCAATAAGTCCAGCTTCAGCCAAGCCTAACAAATCCAAGCAATTAAATCAGAGACAACAATTTAACAAAGAACCATACAATGGTTGGAAAACCAATTGATAACCGAAGAGCTGGATATTAACCTTGAATGGATGGGAAATCAGGGTCCTCAGGGGTAATGTCATCAAATGCAAGTTCAGAAGAATTTTCAATGAACATAGCTGGATAGACTTTTGAAGTTGCATTCCTAATGCAAAGAATAGAAAAATACAATATGACACTCAAATAAATTGAATTGTTTATATTCTGGATACTTGAAACTCAATATCTTCCACTGTTTTCTATATAACAAGTAACAAACACACTCACTACCTTGAAAGAAAGCTGCTGGCCAAGACCAACCAACGAGCATACTCCCTACGGGTGCATAAATCTCCAGGTTGTACATCTTCCTCAATGACCTGATATAGAGTCAGTCGGGGACTGGGTTCACATAAAAAGTTCGATTTCGATACTTAAACAATAGATTAATGGAAAATTTATTCAATATTGGAGATTTAAGAGGCACTACATTGTGAGCTCGATGGAAAATGCGAGACCCACTCATCTTGTGAAAGTACAATTGCATGGATAAAGCATTCTTTAACACACCTTTAAAACTTGCAAAGCAGATAATGCTTGACTCTGGAGTTGATCTGTGACAGCAGGTACCAAAACCTTTCCTGGAGGAGACAAAAGCGCAGCAGAGACGGACAATGGAGCAGGTATGCCAGCCAAAGTGAAAAAATATTCAGGAGTTTCCGAGTCAAAAATTGTTTGGATATAATCACTTTCAAGTGTTCCATTTATAGATCGATAGTCTACTTCAGGCTCTAAGGGAGAACCAGTGATTGTAGTTCCATTTAAAAATTTTCTATCTAAAGATTTATCATCTGCATCAACAGAGGTCATTACATTTCTGACAAGGCCAACATCTGATTTTGAAAGCTCTGTACTTTGCTCAACAAACTTTACAGAAAGCCCCTTTTCAGAATTCACAAACTCCTTTTGGGTAATGCGTGAATCAATAACTTCACTTGTCACTGATTCAGCAGGGATCTTTAAAATTGACTGCTCTACCGGAGAATCCTTTGCAGACAAGTTGTAATTTTCTTCCTCACCCAAGGTAGCCATTGGAAGGTCAGCAGCCGAAGTTTCAGATTTAACGTCAAAGATAGATGTCTCAGGGGTGCTAGCATCAGAAATTTTCTCTGCTACAGGTTCGCGGGGGTTTCCTAAATCAACAATTCCAATTGGCAAAGCAGAGGGGCCAACAGTCATATCAGATATAGTTGTTTCCTGGGAAGCTTCAGGAGTAACCAAACTATCACTAACGGCTGATTCTCTTTGGCCAGCTCTGAATGAGTCATTAACATCTTCAGCTGACTGGCTCACAACAATATTGTCAGTGAGTCTACGTTCAATAACATCACTATCTTCTTTATGCAAGGAAGTATCCTCATTTAGACCTGCCTCACTCTCTCCACCACTATTCTTTAGCATTCCTACTTTGTCCCCAGTTTCCTCCTCTACAATTCGACTCTGGTAGTTCTTAGAGGACAACGAGTTTTCTTGTTCTTCTGTCATGGGCTGCATTTGTTCTTTAACTTCTGTACAAATAAATATTCAATTGAATTTTAAACTAGCCTGTGTTGACTGTTGTAAATAAAAAAGACACATCATCTGGTCAAATACAAATATCCCCTCAAAAAACATAATCCCTGTAAAGACTCTGACACTTCTAGTTTCCATATAAATAAATAACAAAGGATTCAATTTAGTATGCATGCCCTGAAGTTCAATTGACCACAGTACCTACATATTCAAAATACAAAATAACTTACTCACTGAAGTACTCCTTTTACTCATAGATAGTGCAGCAAAAGTGAGACCAGCAACCAGAACAATCCCAGCTGCCCCAGCTGCCAGTATCCCTGAAAGTAAACTACTTCAAAAGTGTTATTAGTCCAAAGAAACCCCATGGACCATCAACAAAAATAGCATATATTTTTCATTCATTTGCAGGAATAGAAAACCATCCTTAATTTTATTTTATGAGATCTTCCATATTATGAAAGCATAAACGTAATGTTAAAACAGTTGACTGGAAACAATATAAAATTACCTCATAACCATACCGCAATGCTAGCAATTGATTAACGCAATCAAAGAAATATTTAAATGCTAGAGTTCATCAGATACATAACATTACAATTGTCATTCTGGCACTCCTAGCAATCAAATAGACCACATAACTATGTCGAATAGAGTACCAAAACAGATCATTATTAGAAAGAAAATCCCCTAAGCCTATTGTTTAATCCAAAAACACCAAAACTCCCACCTGACAGCGATTGTTTGCGTTTGGAATCATCGTTCTGTAGGTCATCACCAGTGTTAGCCCAGCCAGAAAGATCATCAGCCGAAGAATTCAAATTGCTCCATGAAGAATTCCCCGAACTACGCTGCTCTACTCTACTTTCATTGACCGCGCTACTCCGCAGCACCAACGGCCCCAAATTCAGCCCGCGACGACCGAACACCGGAAAGCGAGCGCGCAGAAAAACTAACGGAGGCCTCCGGCCAGAGAGCGCTAATTTGAGCTGAAACGACCTAGGGTAAAATGTCGTCGAGGTAGTCAAAACACTCATCGTTCGAATTTTAACAAAATCCAAAACTCTTCAAATTGCGGCAATGGAAATCGTTCGAAATGCAATTCGTGTATTTTCAGATTATTGGAAGTCGATTACGAATCAATCAACTCCCATTGATTTGGGGCTTCGATGTTGCCCTATGGCTAGGGTTTTCACCTGACCGTGTTCGTTGTGACTTGTGTGTTATCTGTATCAAAGAACAGGGAACATACACACAAAAATTTCAGTGTATACACTATACAGGCAAAATCCAATTTTCCGCGCAAATATAGTTTATCTTAATCTAAGTACAACCTGGGAAATCAGTAAGTAATTACTTTCATCTATGGACTTCGTTGGGCTTCGGCCCATTTACTATGGGCTTCACTAAGCCTACTTCAGGCCTAAAGGCTAGTGCATCAGGCCCAACAAGAATTCAATAATAATGGATTTCGTGGCAGCCCATTACTTTAGTTAAAAGCTAGTAATCAATTAATTAAAATCAAACATGCTAATTATTTTGTCCTTTATAATTAGTGAGAATTATTTACATGATATTCAAGTATGATTATTACCCTACTACTAAAAACACCTGATCCAACCAAACCACAGTAAAAAAAAAAAGGAAAAAAAGGAAAAAAAAAAAAAAGAACGATTGGACCTATATGGGTGGCGGTTAACAACTATCACTAAAAAGGGAGCGTAATTTGTAAAATTTACCATCAGGCATCAGGTATACTTCCTCCGTTCTTTTTTAAATATCACGGACCCACATTCACGCAGTCCAATACACGTTTTTAATCCTCAATAACTCAAATGGCATATAAGTAAAAATTATGAAAATTTTGATATTCTAAATCTATGCGATTAGACGAATCTAACAAGATCTCACTTAATTATATTTTATCTTATATAATTGTATTAAAAACTCGAATCAAAGTTACTCAATGAACAGTGACGACAAAACCTCCAATGTGTCACTTATAAAAGAACGGATGAAGTATATAACAACAACAAATAGTAGTATATAAAGCAAGCAATTATTGGCACAAGGACATGTGGTAGTATATATCTCATTATTACTTCCGTTTCTTCTTTGGAAAAATTTATTCAATTCAATATACTAGTATATTATATCTCATTAAACTCATATGGTAACCGTCCGTCACAAAATCTATATGTCATAATAGAAATTTGATCTGGATTGCGTGCAATAAATCGCCACCTTCCACATATATTGATTTTTGCAGTTAATTATATCGAAGGGAATCACTGCATTTATCTAGGAAATCGATTTCGTTCAAGGCTTTTTTTTTTATATATATATATTTCCATTATGGTAATTATCTATAAACACGCACAGATATATATATACTATACATATGTATTTATAATATGCATGGTCCTTAATTAGTTTGGTAGATAGATGAACGTACGGAAGAAGACAGGCCAGCAATATAATGTTTGACGAGAAGACGATGAAAGCTGCGGTGACCTTACTGGTGGTGGACCTGGTGGTGGTGGCAGCGTGCGCGCCGCCGGGAAGAATGCAGTCGCTGCAGGTTGAATTGACTCTCGTAGAAAACGCTTCGTCCATCGGCGCATGTAAGTCAATTCGGCCTCATCAGCTCCATTTACAATTAAGCACTGGAATGCCATCTGAGGTCTTGATTTTGTTGATGGGATGCAATTCTCTTTTAATTATTATTAGTATTATCATGGAATAATAATAATAATAATAATTCAAAGTGTTACTTATGGTGGTAGATTGCTTGGACGGAAGTCCGCCGGCGTATCATTTGGATAGAGGATCCGGCGTGGGGGCGCAGAATTGGCTGCTGCAGTTTGAGGTAATCAATCTTGGTATAGATAAACTGCATGTACTGTGTAATAGTTTAAACATGAAACGAAAAAATACCGTACTAGCTATCACGTCTCCAACTTTTTTTAGGCCATGAGCGAGATTAAAATTGGGCCCTTATATAATTAAATATATATATATATATATATATATACTCCGGTTTTTTTATAACATCTTTATTTCTGCGCAATACGCAATTCAATGCACATTTTTTATAAATAATATATCAAATTGTATACAAGTAAAAATTATAAAAATTTAATATTAAAAAAACTACGCAATTAAACGAATTTAATATCTCAATTGACTATGTTTTATCTTATATAACTATGTTAAAAAGTTGAATTAAAGTTAATTAATTAATAGTATCTATTATACAAAGGGTAGACATAAAAAAACGGAGGGAATATATATTAATATACTATATAAACAATAATATTTCTTTTAAAGAAAATAATACTTTGGGTTGTAGATATGGGGCATGTTTGGCAATTAGCTGTTAGTTGTTAACTGATTATGTGAATAATTTGAGTAATAAATGAGTTAAAAATTAGTTGTTTGACAGTTTTGAGGCAAATTTTTTTTACCTAGAATAAGCTAATTCTAAAATGCTGCTATTTGCAGCGGTTTCAAAAACAGCTGATTGAACACTATTTTAAGTTATTTTGTCTTTCTGAATAAGCTAATTTATCTTAAATTGAATAGAATAAGCTAATTCCATTTAGCTTATTTGCCAAACAGGCCCATGAACTAAGAAGAGTAATATAGATTTGGATAATTTAAATTTATAACGGGCCCTGACTGGACTGTTAATTGTTAGACTGGACTGGACTGATAATTTAAATTTACAGCACATCATTAATTGTTGGATAGTACCAAAAAATATAATTCAAAATATAAGCTTCAAATACTTGTATGAAAAAAATATAATATTTAATTAAATGGACCCCAAATTTGGGGGACCCTGAGCTCAGGCTGCTCATGCCATGAGCCGGCCGTGGCCCTGAGTACTATTGTACATCTTTTGCGAGAAAAAGTAATGGGTATGTACATGCGGAGATTAGGCAGCTTATGTATTCATTTTTTTAAAAAAAATGTAAAACTAAGTTATAGAAAAAATTAAACAATGAAGTATACATTTTTAATAAATATTTTGGCATTTTTATATTAAAATTTATATATTTGCTTACCAAAAAAAATTCAACAATATAATTCATCCCCTAAATTCCACAATGACTTTGAAAAAATACTTTTAATGTATAGTTAATCCATTCTATAATGACATTACATTGTTGGCAATTTTTCTTTAGTGGTAGAGTAACGTTAGTAAAAAAAAAAAATATTTAATATATACCAAAAATAAATTATAAAACTATTGTCAACATAAGAATTATTAGAGAATTCATTTGGAAATTTGTAGTTATTATATATTGTACTCCCTCCGTCCCATGTAATGTGTTTTATTTGGCTTTTTGACACTGTCTATTGTTTAGTTTTGACTCAATTTTATTGTAAGTATATATTTGGAAAAAAAAATAGTCGAGTTGAGTCTTGTTAGAATCGTATGATCACGAAGTTTATGAATATATATTTTACCTAATTTTTTATTGTACATATTTTGAGATATTAACAATTGAAAAAATATCTTGAATTGTTAAACACGTAGTACAATATATGGACGTTTCCGTTAAACACGCATTACTGAAATGCATGGACGACATTATCATTTAACACAAATTGTTAAAATTATACCCTAGATGTCATTTATTTTACATCCATTCAAACTTTGATTTTTTATTTTTTTTATTTTTTTAATTTATTATTATTTTTTTACATAACAGCCTGTTCAGGCTGGAGGACATTTCATAGTATATCTTAATTTTACTGAAGTGTAAAATAAAAATTACTATTGAAAATCTATATCATGCATGCAGGCTGCAGCTGCCTGAGCAATTTGCACAGTGACCTTATCGAAAAATGAAACATAGATAATCCTAAAATGGAGATACTAGTAATTGGGAATTTTAGAACGTTGTTTCTATAATTAATTAATCCTATTATTGAGTAGTACTGTATCGGCAATCATCATATTTAATTTCATCATCATCATCATCAGGGCGGGGGTTGGTGTGAGAGTGTTGAAGCATGCTTGGAAAGAGCACCAACTCGCCGAGGATCCACCCGATACATGGGCAAGTTCGCTGTCTTCAATGGCATTTTAAGCAACAATCCATCGTTAAATCCTGGTGCGTACCGTACGCCTCATCTTCAATAATCAATAGTCCATTTTGTGAATTGCAGCAGGTTGAATTATTAGTACTCTACATTTTTATAGACGATAGCCATATATGCTTTAATTTGCCTGGAAAGAAGTCGTGATAGCTTGATTCTCATCTCATCTTCGTCAACTGCTGCTAATTGATCATAGAGAAATTGGGGATTATTAGTGAATATATGTCCATATATAGGATCGTGATCAATTCTTCCATCTTTGTCATTGCAATTTGTACAGATTTTTACAACTGGAACCGTGTAAAGCTAAGATACTGCGATGGCGCCTCATTTTCCGGCGATGGAATGTATGAGAATGGAGTAAGTCCATTCCTTAATTCTCCTCTCATTCACTGTGCAATGGTTGAAGCAAATATAATGCATAATAACTTCGTTGCATACCGTATTCTCAAAAAACATTATTGTCAATTTTGAAATAAGCAGACATCAAAGCTGTATTACAGAGGGCAAAAGAATTGGGAAGCAATTATTCGAGACCTTCTCCCTAAAGGATTGGGACGGGCAAAGAAGGTAATGATTTTGTTCACGATCAATACAAACTGTTTCAGAATTAGATCAAATTCCAATGACCGAACAACAATTGTTTGTAAATTGTAATGCATCTCATCAGGCTTTGCTTTCGGGTTGCTCTGCTGGGGGCTTATCCGCAATTCTTCACTGCGACAGTTTCGCCACCTACTTGCCCAAAGGCGCCACCGTCAAGTGTTTGAGCGATGCTGGTTTCTTTCTGGATGCGTAAGTTGATGATCCCCCCCCCCCCCCCCCCCCCCCCCAATCAACTGGGCTTCAAGATTGATATCAATTGATTGATGATTGATAATTCCATATCCTTGCAGGCTTGACGTAACAAAGAAGCCCACTGCAAGATCTTTCTTCAATGGCGTTGCTTCTCTGCAGGTATTTCAATGTGTAACTGCAACAACCCACACTTAAAATCTGGATATACTAAAACTCAAGGCAATGAGTTATGAGACGACATTCTTAGGTTCACCTGTGTTTGTTTTTCAACAGAGTGTGGAAAAGAACCTGAACAAAGAGTGCACAAGTTCTCATCATGAACAAGTATGATGATGATGTCTTAATTAGAATGGTCATTGATTCATTTCACATGATTGAAATTGTTCCAAGTGTCTCTCTTAACATATTTTCCTACGCAGTGCTTCATCCCACAGTACACATTACCTTACATTAAAACACCCATTTTCATCTTGAACACCGCCTACGACGTGTACCAAGTAAGATACTACTCAGATACCTCTCTCTCTCCTCTTTGATCCACATTCCCCATTGCACTTCTTTTGCACATTATTTGTATAATAATGGATCAATTCATTCACAGTGGCGCCACATATTAGTGCCTCTTTCTGCAGACCCTCGTGGGGTTTGGAATCGCTGCAAGAAAAATCTCGCAGATTGTCCTGCAGACCAGATTGCAGCTTTGCAAGGTTGGTTCCCAACACAAAATGAGTTAATTTTTTGTGTGTTTTATGCTTCATTCTAATGACTGATCCTTCATATATACATTCACACAGGATTCAGGAACTACATGCTTGAAACATTGCAGCCATTCTTAAAGAAATCATCAACAACTGGAGGGGCATTCATAAATTCTTGCTTTGCTCATTGCCAAAGTGAGTCACAAGACACTTGGCTTGCACCAAACTCTCCCAGAGTGAACAATAAGGTTTGTCATGTTTTCTACTGTATTTGACTAAATTCTGCAATATCAAAAACACCAATGTCATGGCTGAAAGATGCAAACTTTTTTGTAGACCATTGCTGGAGCTGTGGGTGATTGGTACTTTGATAGACACACAACCAAGGAGATCGACTGCCCATATCCTTGCGACAAAACCTGCCATAACCTGGTAGCCTAACGAATCCATTCAGGTACTTTACAAAAAACTTTAACCCAGGGAAATTTTATCACCTTAGAATAATGTGCTAGAAAGGCATAAAGGTAAACCAAGTGGGTGAAAATTGCAGGTTAGAGTAGCAATAGCAAACAAGAAATTCTTGTTAAACCAGAGGTTTTCATTTGTCCAAAGAAAGCTATTTGCTGGAAGCATTCAAATAAATAACTGAATTAAGTATATCATACATTATGAAAATTCAGATTATTGAACCAATGATCTGTACACTACACCAAATCTGGCTTAGAAAATGTGACAGTGACATATACTGCAAGGCCACCATTCCATTACAAATGAACAAATTCCAACAAGGAATTAGATGTTCAAAGTGGTTCAATATGATCTCGAACTGATTCATCATGACCACATAAAATACAGACTGCATAGGGACAAGATAGTTGACAAAAAGAAAAAGGTGCCAGTTACCATAAAACTTGGTTCACTAAAATCTCCAATCTTGACCTTTTGCACTAAAAAAGTGAGGGCATAGAGACCCCATATGCAGGCCTTAAAGGGAGACACACAAATTCATGTGCTCTCAGCAACAAATGATGTTGTAGATAAGTGGGACTTTTATTAGTATCATCACTTTACAGGATGCTACACTTAGCTAATGGAAGTAGTTTTACAATGAGTATTGACAATTCATTTGGCATTTTCATCAAACAATGTGAATGGGATATTCCAAAAACATGGAAGAGATATATCATCAAACAAGTCCATTGTAAATGGGCTTCTATAGAAAAGTTAAGGAAACTAATCACTTTCTTCCGTGGAAAATTAAATATGATCATTTTAAAGGAAAAAAAAAAAAGGGAAATATTCTTGTTCAAGTTATTTCGTGTTCGAATTCCTCTCAATACGTAAGATAAGCATGAAGCTACACCTTACACTGTTGTAATGGGCACGTTATGAATTAACCAAGCTAATAAGCTACAACTTGGTCACATGCTACAGACGTGCACGGGTGGCATATATTTCATTATTTCTACTACAATTTTAAAATTTTATTGATTCTCATTGACGTAGTATATAGAGAGATTTGTAATTACAGTGTGTGCAATGGAGTACAAATGAACACGTAATCACCACAACAGGGAAAGAAGAGAGTTAATCAACTCAGTACTATCGCCCACTTAAATAAATGAAAGTTGGACCACATGTTCATAAATGCTTAGTACTAGTATTTTATTTAAAATAAAAATTGCTCTCTCTGTTGCTGTTTTTACTTTTTAATAAGAAATAATAAAAATACTTTCTCCCTTTTTTTTTGTTAGCTACTGTTGACTAATGAGTACTGTTTACTTATATACTTTGACTTAAAATTTTCTCATGGTTATACAAGTTAAAATATTGTCAAGTGTGATCTTGTTAGATTCGTCTCGTCTTGTAGATTTTAAATATCGAACTTTTAGAATTTTTACATGTACCGAATTTGAATTATTAATGGTTTAAAATGTGCATTAGACTGCGTGCTGAGTGGGTCTGTAGCTATCTTTAAAAAAACGGAGAAAGTAATAGATATATATGTAGGTGTGTCATGTGTTTGTATAGGGGTGGAAAAAGGAAGAATGTGAGTGCCTATATATATATAGATGTGTATATATATGACTCCAACAACCGACTTTCTTCAACACGAAATGGGTGAAAAAGAAAATATCGGGAACAAGAGAGTTGGTATGAAATGGAGTATTCCAAAGGGATCGCATTGATCCATCGGATTCCGCTTGCAGCAGAAACAGGTTCTGTTGATTGCCTCTTTTCCCTGTGTTGTTTTCGGATCATGCGATCCTTTTGGAATTCTCCCATCATTCAACACAATACTGCACTATTGATTCTACAACACAAGAATGGGGTTGGTTTTAATCTAAGGTCTGTGGTCGATCTTTATTATTATTATTATTATTTTTTATGACTTGGGTGTTTGTCGACGATTCACTGCTCTTTTGAGATCAGGTCAATCTTTCTGGTTTTTATTAATCGAAGATCAAAAGAACCGCTGATTCAGATAACCTCTTTGATGTCTGTTTCAATCGTTAACCTAAAGATGTGGAGTGTATTTAATAATTAATGGTTTAACAGGATATAAGATGCTTCGTTCTAATTAATAAATTTTTTTTTCCTACAGTTTCATTAGATGCAACAAATTCTACAATCCCAAACTGCGGTTTCTGTGCTTATAGTTATTCAAAAGGGGGAAAGAAGAAAGAAGAGCTTGGAATTACATGTATGGTCCCATGTGCGCACACAACTGAGTAACTGACACAAGATAGACATCAAAAAATGCATTCAATGGGATAGACAGACATGTAGCTAAAAATTGATATTTATATAAATATTATGAAGCAGTTCCACATCCACAGCTTCCCTACTTGATTAATACTACTACTAAGAAGAGATATATGTATTGAGAGAAAATGCCAAGCAGGCAAAAGAAACTCAACAAATCTCTCCTAAACAGGAAAAGAAAAACACATAAATAAGCTAGTAGTCCTTGACAAATGACAATGCAATATTCAGCATAAGAAGGCCGCCAAATAAATCATGCCTCTTGGCCTTCATATTCTTCTTCCTCCTCATATTCATACCCATCCTCATCTGCAGTTGCATCCTGATACTGCTGGTACTCCGAAACCAAATCATTCATGTTGCTTTCCGCCTCTGTAAACTCCATCTCATCCATTCCTTCCCCGGTGTACCAATGCAAGAAAGCCTTTCTCCGGAACATCGCTGTAAACTGCTCGCTCACCCTTCTGAACATCTCCTGGATGGAAGTTGAGTTCCCTATGAATGTTGATGCCATTTTCAGTCCGGTTGGGGGTATGTCGCAAACAGTGGACTTCACATTGTTGGGGATCCATTCAACAAAGTAGGATGAGTTCTTGTTCTGGACATTGATCATCTGCTCATCCACTTCTTTCGTGCTCATTTTGCCACGGAACATGGCTGAGGCTGTTAGGTACCGACCATGGCGAGGATCAGCTGCGCACATCATGTTCTTGGCATCCCACATTTGCTGGGTGAGTTCAGGAACAGTGAGGGCCCTGTATTGCTGGGAGCCACGGGATGTGAGTGGTGCAAAACCCACCATGAAAAAGTGCAGCCGAGGGAAGGGAATTAAATTAACTGCAAGCTTCCGGAGGTCAGAGTTGAGCTGACCAGGGAATCGAAGACAACATGTCACTCCACTCATTGTGGCAGAAATCAAATGGTTCAGATCACCAACTGTGTAATAAAAGATAGACAGGAAATTCATCAATCATAGTGAATAATACTAAAGCAGAAACACCACTTCAGAAAGAAAGACAAATTTAAAAAAAATAATTGGTAACTTACAGCTAGGAGTGGTGAGTTTAAGGGTTCTGAAGCAAATGTCGTAAAGGGCTTCATTATCCAACACCATACACTCATCGGCATTCTCAACAAGCTGGTGGACGGACAGAGTAGCATTGTAGGGTTCAACCACGGTGTCTGATACCTTTGGAGACGGGAAGACTGAAAAGGTGAGCATCATTCTATCAGGATACTCTTCCCTGATCTTTGAAATGAGTAGGGTTCCCATTCCTGACCCTGTTCCACCTCCCAATGAGTGGCAAACCTGAAAACCTGTGAAAACAAAACCACAGAAATGCTATTCGATCGGAAATTCTTGCGCAAGACTGCAGTACATTTCTTCTTTCATAATTAATTAGATTAGATTAGAATAAGAGAATAATAATGCGGTCTTTTGTAGAATCATAATAACTACAGAATACAAACGAACCTAAGAAATCACAATCAACTATTTGGACAATTCCAAAACACTCAAATACTCAAAATCAAATACTACACAAATCAGTCCATTCCAACATCAAACAGAAATGAGAACAACGCACACGGATGAAATTGGAGCCTATAACAACAGTGGATACAATAATCTCGAAAAGATCACTTAGGGGTTGTACGTAATAATTAGAACAAATATGCTTCAGACATCGCCGTAGGTTCAACAAGGAATTAAAACAATTTACCTTGCAAACAATCGCAATTTTCTGCCTCTTTCCTCACTACATCGAGCACTGAATCAATCAACTCAGCTCCTTCAGTATAATGCCCCTTTGCCCAGTTATTCCCCGCTCCGGACTGCCCGAAGACGAAATTATCGGGGCGAAATATCTGCCCATACGGCCCAGATCTGACACTATCCATAGTTCCAGGCTCCAAATCCATAAGCACCGCGCGAGGAACAAACCTCCCGCAGCTGGCTTCATTGTAGTAGACGTTGACGCGCTCCAACTGCAGATCATTGTCCCCGCTGTAGCGTCCGGTGGGATCGATCCCGTGCTCCGCGCACACCACTTCCCAGAATTTGGAACCGATCTGGTTTCCGCACTGGCCGCCCTGGATGTGAAGAATCTCACGCATTTTGGTACCCTAACTTGGAAAATAGATGCAGATTTTGAATACGCAGAGGCAAAACGAGGGGAGTGACTGCGGAGGCAAATTAGGTTTTAGTGGCTCAGCCACCGAAGATATACTTCTACTTTATATAGGAGACGCGCCGCCTCGGGTTTCGAGTGGGAAATTTTGAATTTTGAAAATTTTCGAACGTTTTGGTTTGTTGGAGACCAGCTTAGCAATGTCAACTTTACCCGTAGGATCGGGTAATCCGTCGGGTAATCGGGTAAGGTATGATAGAAATAATCGGGTAATCGGTTAGGGTATTACCCGAAACCGAAATAAATCATATCGGGTACGGGTAGGTTACGAATTTCATATATTACCCGATTACCCTACCCGATTACCCGATTAAATATATATTTATTTATCTATATATACTTATATACTTCAATATATAAGTATATATTTAATTTATATTATATATTGAGATATACTCCCTCCGTTTTTTAAAGATAGCTACTGACCAACCCAACACGCAATCCAATGCACAATTTAAACCATTAATAACTCAAATTCGGTAGAAGTAAAAACTCTAAAACTTCGGTATTTAAAAACTACAAGATGAGATTAATCTAACAAGATCTCACTTGGCTATATTTTAACTTGTATATCTATGATAAAACTTCAAATTAAAGTGTTTAGGTGAATAGTGTCAATTTTACCAATGTAGCTATCTTTTCTAAACGGATGGAGTATTTATTTGTTTGTTTATTTATTTATTTATTTTTATATTTCAAATTTATTAACATTTGAGATTTGGCAGTAAAAAGATTTATGAATTTTTTACTGAATATTTAAATATTATATTATTTATTTATGTTGCTTTAGCGGTTTCTTTTAAATATTCTTTTAAATTTTGTTCTCATGCAATAATGAAGGTTTTATTTATTTTTTATGGTGAAAAATAAATTTTTTCTTTATTAAAGTTGGGTCGGGTAGAATCGGTTAACTACGTAATATTTAAGATTTCGGGTACCCGTTTACCTGCGGATAATCCGCATACCCGACGGGTATTACCCGAATCCTACCCGATAATTAATTTTAGGGTCATATGGTAGGGTAAGGGTAGGATAATTATATTTCGGGTAGTGAGTGGAGGTGGCCTACCCGTACACTACCCTACCCGTTTACATCCCTAGACCAGTTGCAGGCCTGCGGACAGAAATAGTGATACTGGTTGGCATACACGCGCTTGTTTTATGAAAATTACTGTTCCCTTCATCCTCTGTTGATATTATTAATTACTATGTTATTAGATGAATCTAACAAGTTTTTTCTTATATAACTATATCTAAAAAATTAGTCAAAGCTACCCAATGAATAATTACTACTATGCAAATGTTCACTTATATGAGAACGGAGGTAGTACAATGCACGATTTTTCTATTTTTTTAGGAGATAGTGGTGGTTGTAGCTTATGGCACATAATTATAAAAGATAATAAAAGGTGGGGATATGAAAAATGGACAAATACATTCTTTTTCTTTTTCTTTTTTTACCAAAACAGTCCGCTATAAATGCTAATTATCTCCAAATCAGTCCCTTGTTCACTAATTATGCTCTAATTGCTGACGTGACAAGTGTTTAAATTTAAACCTGACACGTGGGCATAATACTTATTAGTCATTATTCTTTTATCCTTTTTCCAATTCAGTCATAAACATTTATTTTGTTCCATTTAATCCTCTATTAATTGGTCTATAACCTTTCAAATTATTTTATTTTAGGCTCAGAACCTTAAATTTTTTTATTACTACTAATCCATTTATCAAATAAATTCCAACATACTTTCGTAAATAAAATTAAACACCAAACCTCATACATTGTGTTTGACTGCCATGTTACAGAGTCTTCCAAGTTCCGGAATTTTACGGACTCTCTCTAACCATCTGACCGTAACCGATGGTTCTGGTTTCCTTCAGCAACAATTAACACAATTAAACTTTGTTTCCTATCTTAGAACGTAGTAAGACTTGAGTAAATGATTTAATTTAATTTTTGTTCAAATAATTTTTTTTTGCTACATAGCTTTCTTGGCCAGGAAAGAAAATATAAAATAAAAATAACAAGTAAAAAAGAAAGAAAAATCCCAAAATCAATGGAGGAGCACGGCAATACAATTATTGCATAAGAAACCAGGTGCCAGCAGCATCAGCAGACAGAAGAGGTTTCACACAATCTGGGGGAAACGCCCAAGTTGTATAGAAGAGTTCGCTATCTGCACCAAGCTTGGCAAGCCCATCAACAACACAATTACCCTCACGAAGGATATGCTCAAAGCGGCAGGAAATGAACCTCTGCCGAACATCACGAATCTGAGCTAGCAAGGGAGACTGCAAGTGAGACCCACCCCTGTTGCCAGAAAGGAGACCAAGAGCATGAAGGGAGTCACTTCTACAAACAACCTGCAAGAAGCATTTCTCCCAGGCCAACCGAAGACCCTCTAGAACGCCCATTAGTTCAGCCTGCAACACAGAAGCATTCCCCAGAAAGCCAGAAATACCACCAAGCCACATGCCACTAACATCCCGAATGACCGCTCCATACCCCGAATGCCTCCTACTAGCCAGGAAGGAGCCATCCGTGTGAATGAAAATCCCCTAACAATCCCCCATATTCCATCTAACCAGGCGAGGGGGCTGCTGAATTCCGCGTGGCCCAGTAATAGCAAGCTGTATAGAGTCTTGCAAATGCAGAGCCCGACGTTGAAGAACCTGCTGTGAAGAAGAAGACCCACGGAAGACCCGTTGATTTCGTTCCGTCCATACGACCCACAAAGTAGCAAGGAAGATGGTGCCATAAGCCTTAGTCATCCCATGGAGCCAATGGCGGATGTCCTCCTTAGGGAGGGAATGGAGATCAGATGGGATATCCACCCGTAATGAAGACCAAAACAAAACAACCCACCTGCAGCTGGAGAGGGTATGATGCCATTCATCTTCATGACTACCACATATACCACATAATGGTGAAGAAGCAAGGTGGCGATGGTAGCGAAGAGCATTGCACGGGAGGGCAGCCTGTGAAACGAGCCACAAAAGGAGACACATCTTCTCCGGATAAGATGAAGACCACATCCAGGACCATCCAAGGGAGGGTTCCCCACCTCCCAATAAGTAAGAGTAACCAGACTTCGCTGTGTAGATGCCGTCAACCGAGTGCGACCACTGCCAACCGTCCCGACAAGCACTGTGAAGGCACGGCGGTGGCTCCCCAAGGAATTCCAATTTGAGTGCTTCAGGGAAAATAGTGTATAGTTTAGAAAAATCCTAATTACGACCATCGACAAGATCCGCAATTCTAAGATCCAAATCTGCCACTTCAATGAAAGGAACACGAGGCCCCAGATATGAACCATGGAACCAGGGAACAAACCATAGCGAATTGGAGCCGTTCCCAGCCCGAAATGAGAACCCATCCTTTAACTTCATAAAAGTCTTCCTAATACTCCGCCATATAAAAGATCCCGTCCGGTGAACCTCTTGCCCCTTTAAACCATTACGACAATACTTAGCTTTGATCACACCCACCCAAAGTTTCTCCTGGCCAAGTATGAGATCACTTACAAGTTTCCCCAGATGCGCAATATTAGTATGCTTCGTTTTACGAAGACCGAGCCCTCCACGCACCCTGGGTCTCGTTATGGTGTCCCAATGAACAAGGTTAATCCCTTTACCCCGACGATCCTTCCAAACCAAAGATCGGATACGTCGATTAATTTTAGAACACACCGATTTCGGGAGCCATCCAAGCTGCATCGGGTAGCTAGGAATGGCAGCCAGCACATGGCGCGCCAAGGTGATACGGCCCGGCTTATTGAGCAACCGCATAGCCCACACAGAGAGTCGTTGGTCCATACGCTCCAACAGATAGTCGTAAGAAGAAGATCGAACCCGGACATGGTGAATGGGGAACCCCAAGTATTTATCAAACCTATCAGTAAAAGGAATGGAAGTGACCCGGGTAAACAAGGCCCTGTCCACGTCCGACACAGAAGCTGCAGCAAAGGCGGCTGACTTGCCAGCATTAATCCTTAGCCCCGAGGCAACCGCAAAAGAGTTTAGGGTTTTCGCTAGAGCATTGATACTTGACTCCACTCCCATCGTGCATAGGATCAAGTCATCTGCAAAGAGCATATGAGAGAGCCCCATCCCACGAGCAGAGATTTGCAACGGTCTCCAGTTCCCCAGTTCTACCTCCCGATGAATGGTTACCGACAATCTCTCCATCACAATATTGAACAAGTAGGGCGAGAGGGGATCCCCCTGGCGTAATCCCCTATTCGGTTTGAAACCTTCCAAAGGCTCCCCATTCCACAAAATCGAATACATGGGCGAAGAGACACAATGCATCACGATTTTCCGAATAGATTCAGAAATGCCCATCTGTAGTAGACATTCGTCTAGAAAAGACCACCGGACACTATCGTAGGCCTTCTCAATATCAATCTTTGCCACAATGGCCTTCGCCTGGGATTGAGATCTCGACACTTTATAGATCAACTCTTGAAGAAGAATAGCATTATCAACCGTGCCCCTGCCCGGCAAAAACGTTGATTGGAGCGGGGAAATATAGTTAGCTAACACTGGCCTGAACCGGTTCACCAAGACCTTGCTGACTAGCTTATACACCACATTACATAGTGTAATTGGACGAAATTGACGAATATGTGATGGGACAGCAACCTTCGGTATTAGGCATATAAAGGCTTTTGCCAGGTCCACCTCGAACTCCCCAGTAAGAAGAGCTTTACGGACAGTCTCTTTGATGTCTCCATCTAGTACATCCCAGTATTTTTGTAGAAAATGGCGGGGAAACCATCCGGCTCAGGAGCCGAAAACGGTTTTATTTGGAAGGTTATGGATACAGGAAGCATGAACAATAAAATTCAGGCTATTTTTTAATATTTTGAATATTTTTCAATAAAATCAAGGTTTCCCGTATCCATAATCTTTAAAAAATTCAAGTTAAATCATTACTCAAACATTGCTATGTCCTAAGGTATGAAACAAAGTAAGGTTGTGCTGATTGTTGCAGAAGGAAACCAAAACCCATGAACTATCGGTTGCGGTCGGGTGGTTAGAGAGAGTCCGTAAAATTCCGGTACTTGAAAGACCCGATAACAAGGCAGTCAAACCCGATGTATGAGGTTTGGTGTTTAATTTTATTTACTGGAGTATGTTGGATATTTATTTGATAAATGAATTAGTAATAATAAAAAATTTAAGATTCTAGGCCTGAAATGAAATAATTTGAAAGGTTGGAGGCCAATTAATATAAAAATAACTGATTTGGATAGAAGACTAAATGAAACAAAACAAAAGTTTAGGACTGGATTGGCAAAAGATAAAAAAAGGGACTAATATTATGCCCATGTGTCAGGTTTAAATTTAAACACTTGCCTCGTCGGCAATTAGAGCATAATTAGTGAACAATGGACTGATTTGAACATAATTAGCATTTGTAGCGAACTGTTTTGGTAATAAAATAGAAAAATGACTGATTTGAATTTTTGGAAAAGAAAAAAAACGTATTTGTCCATTTTTCGGGGAGGGATATGAGCCGATGGAGAATCAAACCTCCAACCTTCCGTTGGAAGTTAATGGACTTAATCACTTGAACTTAGTTCTCATCCCCTACAATGCACGATTAATACACTAGAAAATTATCACCATTTTTACAAAAACAAAAAATTAAGAGACGGGTGAAATATTTTTTGGATATTACATTTTCTTTAGGCCATTGGCAAAAATAAAATAAAATTAGTGATGGAAGTTCATGGCTTCATGCCATATAAATTATAAATAAATAAAAATGGTTGAAATAAATTTAAATACTTTTTGATATACATTATAGAATCTTTTTTTATAACTCTAATTAATTCATTTAATATTAAGATATAGTAGTAATTATACTCTTAAATTATACTATATAATAAATACACATCTGCAATGGCAATTAAGGCGTCTTTCCCAAAGCAGTTTTTTGCATACACAAGGCTCAAACCCGAGACAATGCTTAAGCTACTAGAGCCCCATCCACTCAAGCCAACTGCTGTTGGTATGACGATACACATTTTTATTGCTTAATAACTTAAATTATACTTATTTTTTTCTTAAGAACAAAACTTCAGAGACAGCTGACATCGACATACGTACAGAAGCTTCCAAACAGCTGCACATATGAAACAAGCCAATCTGCTTCTTGGCAAATAGGCTGCAATCTCAGTAGAACTTGTATTATTATCTGGCCGGCAGACATAATCTTCCAAATCCACTTCAAAACCCAAGTTCCATCTAGCAGTGTTATTGAGAAAAAAAACTTCAGCACCCACAAAGGCCAAAGTACAAAACACGGGCGAAAAATCTAACAATAATAATGTACAATTATTTTAAATAGCTCATCAAAACCTTCAAACGCCACCATTTAATCCAAAAACAAAAAAATGTGCTCACATACGCATGTAGTTGATTAATAAAAATTTTGTCAATTATACAACTGAGTTAGTGGACGAACATTTCTAAGTAATTCATCATCCTTTTCCCCTCTTCTGTTGCAAACATATCAACTCTCGCAATAAACATAGGTAAAGTAAGTAAAAACAAACACAAACTCATTACATGATACACATATATATATATTCCTGTTTCTATTACTAGCCGGTTTGCCTCATATTCCAATATTCCCTTTCCCAAGCCCCTACTTGTTCTCTTCCAGCAGCAGTACTTCGAACAAAAGATTCAAGGATTGGAGGATCCAACCGTGGAGGCATCTCACACGGCGGCGAACCATCGGGACCGTCAACCAGGGAATCTCTCATGAACTTATTCTCTGTCGAACTTCTTGCGCTGCTGCAAGCCATGGACTCCGAGCACACCTCGATAGCTTTCTCAGGTATGCTCGGTTTGTACTTCAACAGCTTCGCATACTCATTCAACACATGGAACATGTAATCGTATATGTGCTCCATTTTTACTTCTTCCAGAATAAATCGGCTCCCATCTCTGCCTATTTCTTCGGCCTGTTTCTGATGACTGTTTCCCCAGTCGACTGCATACTTGATGGATCTACACATTTGAGTTTGACTATCGTTCACCGGCCAATAGTGTTTCAACGGCTCCAAACTCCGTGTGAAGAAATCGTAGAAGTTACTCCTCACCATCAATGTGACGGAATCACAGGCCAGAATGTACTTGGCGCTGACTGACCAGGTTCGCCCTTCGACGTAAATTTTGTAGCGGTGGGTGCATTGGTCTGCTAAATCTGAGTTCTTGAATCCCTCCTCTATTTCTTTCAGCCAGTCCTGAAATTCTTACAATCTTCTTAATTACTGGTTATCATTTCAATTTCAGACATTTCATTCATGGGGATTCTCGTTATTAGTTACCTGCTTGTAAACACGCACGTTCCAATCTTTTCCATCCGACGAAGTGTTGCACCCGAGCAAATCCAGCCTGGCCTGAGAAACTTCTGGATTTCCCTTCCAGTAAGCTTGTGGAGCCCTATCAATCCATTTTGTCCGTCTGTTGCCTCTTCTCAAATCCTCCAGCAATGCTTCCCATGGCTTTATGTAAATCTCGGGCCTGTTTAATTTTTATCACTAGAGTCATTGCAATTTTCAGAGACAATATACTAATAGTGCTGTTACCGATTAATAATAGTGGAAGCGCATACCAACCCCAAAATGACCAATCAGGGAAGACGATGCCGAAACTGTCATCGTCCCCACAGTATCTGAACAGCGGAGGCGGCACCTGATTTTCGCCGGAATCTCCCTTCATGATCACCGGCAGGTCGCCGCAGTGGAACATGAGTTCCAAATCGGGCACCATTCCGGGATACCTCCTGAGCAGCTGTAAGAATCCCCATATCGTGAAAATATCCCTCGTCTGAAATGCCTTTTCGTACGTTTCGATGTAAAGTTTTCCATTGAGGATCACCAGGCGGAAGTTGGCTTCTTTCCCGGCGGCGGCCATCACCATTTCACTGGTGATCCCGGAATTCTTCCAGGGCTTTAGATCTTCGTGAATCCAGAGGAAGTAATCAGGGCAGTGTTGGTGTGATCGGTTCCGACTTTCAAAATGGTGTCCGGATGGGTAGTAATCGGCAGGACAGGTTTCCGACAGGTTTCCTTGACAATGCAATGGGAATTGCGCGGCCCTGGAACTGGAAGGGTTTTCATTTGATCCCTGGAATAAATTTCTTCCGCCCAACTGGTAGTCAAATTTGTCAGAGAAATCAATCCTAAATCATCCGTACAATCAACTAACAAACATTGTCGGAGAATAACCTGACGTGCTTCAATCACTAGCTCCGTAAAAAATATAGTACTCCTACTACCGTAGTTGAAATATTGATTTGACAAGACTTGTAAACAAAATTCAATTACAATAGAATAAAATCAATAAAATTTAAAAGTAAATATTTTGCCCTTTGATATCAGCGGCTATTGCCATAGAAAACCAATATACGAATAGCGAGACATGGAGAAATAGAAACACTTACGGCGGAAGTGAAATAATAGAGCAATCCGGCGACGAAAAAGGCGGCAAACAGCAGCGCCACCAAGGCGGTTCTCACCGCCGGCGGCATCCATTTATGCGTTTTCCGATTTGGCAAATCATCCAACGGCTGCAACGCCAGCGCCCTCACCGCCATGCCTTGACAATTTAGAACACGACTTAATTAAATTACTGAACGCAAAAATTGTTCCTTTTTCCCCATGAATGGGGCGAGGTTAAAACAAAAGCCGATGGCCAACGTTCCCTAACCCCTAAAGCCCAAGAGATTTTAAACTAGGTAATTAGTGAATGAGATTCTTTCATCATTACCCAAATTGTATTTTTCGTTATATTTTTGGCAAATATTTTTAAATAGGTGTTGGTCCGATTTATTAAACATTATTGAACTATTTTCCTCTTTTGATAAAAACTGAAATATTCTTTATTAACTATTGTATCATTTTTTTCTCCATGCTTTCCCACGGTTTATTTATTTATTATTTTAATGTTAATTACTTAAAAGTGTATATGTATTTTTCTTCCACGTAATCTTCATATTGTTTTTTGTTTTGTTTTGTTTTGTTTTTGTTTTGTTTTTTTTTTTTAATCTTACATGTTAATATCATCAATTGTAGTTGACTTAGGCGACTTGGAATTTTATATGGTTTAAGTAAAGTTTAGAGTTGGAATTTTAAGAATTGATTCACATGCAGTGACGGGAAACTATACTTCTGTGTTTCACTTTCAGATCAATCACATGCAGTGACGGAAACTGTACTCATAACTCCTAACTCATGAAGAATAGATGCTACGCTAACTCAATAAATACAGCTTCGAAATCCATGTGGCCCATAAGTCATCTGTCTGGTCTTAAAGAAAATTAATATAGGGCTTAGGCCCATATCACCTCGGCCTTATAAGATAAAACGAAAATAATAATAAAAAAATAAATAAATAAATAAATAAATAAAAAGTAAAATCCCAAAATGTAATCTCCTACTACCATGACTGGAGATGTGCTGATGGCCCACAAGCCACAAAATTGAAACTAATCTGACCAACAGGAAGACCGCAGACCATAGACCGCAGACTGATCGAATCACAATGGAAGCATCATCGTCGTCGACCATTCCTTCCGCAGCCTCTGTTTATCTACATCATCGTAATCGTGTTAAGGAGCCTCCTTCAAGGGCCTCACCTCAAATCTTCCCCGTACTTTAATCCATCGATTTACGACAAATAGTGCACCAGCTTTCATCGAACCGCAATTGCAGTTTGCAGGTATGCGATCTCTCTTTAGTTTTTGTAAAAATTTCATTAGTGGGTTTGCTCATCAACACTGCTCCTGCAATTTGGGAATATTACTTGATGTTGTTTAGCTACAGTACTCGCCTTTAATGCTATCCATTGCATATTGCATTGAGTAGGTAGGTCTTCTTTCGGGATGATTTTGCTTAACGTGAATTGAAGATTCTGCGAAATTAGTATTACTTACATTAGGTTCGGTTTTTCTTCCCCTAGCAGCTAGCAATTTAAATTAAGTATCTATTTGGTCCCTGATTGAAGGGATTCACTTCAACTAAGACTATTTAGTTTCCTAGGAATTGCTAGTTTGTTTTCTGTTTATGTGAACGTATTGAATTCGTTCCTGGTCATTGTAAATTGACGGATTTTGTATGGTTCCATGGTGAAGCGAAGAGTTTTCATGTCGTTTAAAATCATTATCATGTGTTGAAGGAGATTCTTCCTTGGATCATATGTGTTTCTCTATATAATTTAGGTTATCTTATTCAGATTCTAAAGGTTAGGATGGCATTGGTGACAACTGCTGAAGTTTGTGATGCAAATCCACAGCTGCTAATGAGTGGCGAGCTCAGGGCACTCCAGCCAATTTTTCACATTTATGGAAGGCGCCAAAATTTCTCTGGACATGTTGTCACTCTTAAAGTGTTCGAAGACAATGTATTGATACGGGAATTTCTGGAGGAGAAGGGTAATGGGAGAGTTCTTGTTGTCGATGGGGGCGGTAGCTTGAGATGTGCGATATTAGGAGGCAACCCGGTCGTTCAAGCTCAGAACAATGGATGGGCGGGTATAGTTCTTAACGGTTGTATAAGAGATGTGGATGAAATTAACGGCTGCGACATTGGTGTGAGAGCTTTGGCTCCACATCCAATGAAAGCTAGCAAGAAAGGAATTGGGGAGAAACATGTTCCCATAAATATTGCAGGGTCCATAATATGCGATGGGGAGTGGCTTATTGCAGATACTGATGGCATTCTAGTTTCAAGAACTGAGTTGTCTATCTAAGTCCGATTACAGTTTCCCAATCATAATGGCCAGTGCAATAATTCTGGTATGGTCTGATGACTGATCGCTTTCCTTCTGTACTCAACTATTTGCAATTCATGTGAACTAATTGCGGGAGCATGCTCTATTCTAAGTTGGACAGCTCCAAGGGCTGATATGTTTATTTATGTCCCATAACTTTGATATTGCAATTTGTTATGGTTCTTAAATTCTTATCTTACTCCTGCATGCTTTTGTTTCATTCTTCATTTTGTTTTTGTGATCAAATTGTCTTGGATGATGATCATGCACATAATTATCTACTATGGAGTGATCTTTTGAGAAATTGGTTTTGGAGAAAAAATAAACATAATTTCTGGTTTAGATTTCTTTTGGTTGTAAGTAAATCTCAAGTGTTCTATGTTCCAGTGGTATGTATGATCACTTTATCACCTCTTTCTTTGGCGTAGATGATAAGATGAGTTGCCCACTAATACACTTAAGCCCAATAAACTTTTGAATAAATTTGTTAAAAGAACTTTCATTACAAAACCAACCCAATTGATGAGGACTCAGCTTGCTTGTAGGCATGGGAGATAAATCTATCCAAGAAGCCCATGACAGGTAGTTTTCAGTTTCTAGTTTGTTTTCCTTCTTTACCTTTTTCCAGCAGCATAAGCACATGATTTTGTTGAGGTACATGTTGTCCATTTATTATAGTTCGTACATAATTATGAACACTCATTGGCCTATTTCATGGGGACCTATCTCCTGTGTACTACTCTATACACACACACCTTTTTTCTTTTCTGTGTACTTGAGAATAATTAATTACTAAAAAGGTTGCAATTGCTTAACACTATAGCCAGGGAAACCAGTTATGTTAATTTAAGGTGAATTAAATCTAAAGTAAACATGAAAGTAGTGTAGCATATGGGGCATGGTTTAGTAATTAGTACATGGCCATAGCCCATATGCTAACATTGTAGACCACATGTTTCTCTTCATTGGGCAGTTTGTTTCTCATTTATTCATACATGTGTGTATGCATTATTGATGGTGATTGCCTAGTTTATTTATGTTAATGCCCCACCCTATGTGATGAGAATGACAATGAGCATACACATTAATATGCTATGGACCCCCTTTTATTTCTTAGCCGCGATATAGAGTTACTTGGCTGGCTAGGCTACGATACTTCTATTTTTCACGATTTTCCGTCCTTGTTTACAAAGAGGATAAACTAATGTTGAGCTTTGATAGGAAGAACAATTTTTTTTGTATATATTGATATCAACTGTTTTGATTAATATGTATGTGTGGTGTGGACCTGCTTGGTTGTGTGTAATTGGTGAAATGGCAGATTCCGGAGAAGGAGAATCTAATAGGTTGTCATGCACCGATGGATATTCTTTTAGTATTTTATTTGGGTGGTGGGGGAGAGGTGATTGTTTTGCCTTACCTACACGGCTTCCACAAAGCTCATAAAGAATCTATGAGCTATCACTTTCATTTTATGTAGTGATTACATTATAATTCTATATTTTAAGTTTCCCCTGCTCTTCTACCATTTATTTGGTCGAAATCCAAATTGATACTGTACATGACAGTTCTTTGTTGATTATTCTTGTTTATGTGTGTGTGTGTTTTCTAATGCAGGTTGAACTTTGAAGCATGGGGCAAAATGATTCAAACGAACAGGTTGAGAGTGGTTGGTTCACACTCTGCTCATTAATGAAATTCCTAGTTGATGGTGATGTACTGATGTTTGTGATATTGAATTAATGGAGAAAAAGAAAAAGATATTATGTGTATTTGTTGTAGTGGACTGTATGCAAGGTTTTGAATATTGGTTTCGTTATCTATATCGGACATATAAATATAGGGAAATTTCGAAGATATTTGAAACTTTGGGGGAAATTTCGGAGATATTTGTAATTTTTTAGAAAACTAATTCGATTTTCTGAGATGTTGAAAATGAAGATATTTCAAAATTCCTCATCTCTGTTGCTATTTATATTAGTAATATGCCAACAATTGATATCATGCACCATGTTGATTGATAAGAGATTTAAAATAGATAAACAAGTTAATTGGATGACATCATCAATATGGGTTGAAACATAAATTTTAATTTTTTATTTTTTTTAAAAAAATATTTTTTTTAAAATTTAGAAAAAAATATTTTTTTAAAAAAAAATTCGAGAATTTTTGTCAAATTTTGGGAAATTTCGGATTTCGGACGATGTTTCGATGGAAATTTTGTAAAAAAATATTGCATATGAAATTTTGCTTCGAGGTGTCTCGAAATCCGAAATTTCAGAAACTTCGGGCATATTTAAAACATCGATGATGATGTGTGTATGTACCCAAATATCTATCTCTGTGTGTGTGTGTGTGTGTGTGAGACTGGGGGTAAATGTATGGTTACAATGAGGCTGGCACTCATCTGTCATAACCTTAACGCTACAACTCATATTAGGTGGATGATTAGGAATTCAGACAAATCCAGCTACCAGCCCCTTGTTTGTCATCTTTAGCTTCCTTTTGTTTATTTTAGTTGAGAGATTTTTTCATTTATTTTATTTTAGAGATTTTTTAGGAGGAGAAGGGTGTTATAATCAAATTCACACTCTTAACCCTTTCCCTTCATTTTAATTTATGTGGGTCATTTAAAGTTTAGATTATTATAAATTCTATTTAATAGTACCATACTAGCACTAGCAAATAATCCGTCGAGACTCGACGGACATATTTATGTATATAATATTTATATTAATATTATATAAATTAATAATAAATTGTATTTTGAGTAATGAAAAATATGTGATGATTTATATAAATTCGAAAGAGGGGTATATGATAATATAATTTAATTGTTTTTAAAACTAACAAAGAAATCATATTATACCATCTTCTTTAGCTTCTGTGGCTTGTCCGGTACAAACCTAACCTATCAATAAAAATAATTATTAAAATAATATTTTTTTTAATTTGTAATTTAAATTAAAATAAAACAAAATTTAAATATAAGTATTGAGCATAATATGAAAAATTTTCATGTAATTTGCTGAAAATTTCATTGTTGAAAATCTTATTGGTAAAGGGTAGTATAATACTATCCTTAAAAATGTCTGTATTATAAGTGGTGCAGTATTTTTTTTCTTTTTTGAGGAAAGAAAACTTTCATTTCATAAAAGACATCCACAAATACAATGACCCTTGAGATTACACCTTTCGGACCACAAGCACAGCCTCAGAATTTAATTAAGCAGCCATTGGATGCAAAACAGACCAAAACCAGCATATCTATCATCAACACTAAAACTACAATTGCTAACAGTAAAAACACTCTATATTCGCCTCAATCACCACGATCACAGAAGAAGCTTACTGCACCATAACTATTCAAATTCCAATCCTTCCATCTTCGCCAAGCACCTCCAACGTCACAACTGATTGTATATGTACTTTAAAAATATTTGTATATTTGTATATGTACTATAAAAAATTGTCGTTATAGGATCACCCGTAGAGTTTATAAGAATATCATCCGTAAATGTCACAGCTGATTGTACATCTCCAAATTCAATAACAGTTTTACCATCACCTAAATCAAGTATCAATTTCGCAAATTTTTTGTCATATATAAATTTCATTATAAATATTTCTTGTGTTATGTTGAGTTAATCATTCTTAATTGTATATTAATACTTTAAGTCACATCTTGCTAGTCATACGAAATATTGCAACATAACTGTTAATGGCTAAAAATTGGTTTTGGAAGATAAAGTCATTCTTTAAAGATTGACACTGACTTTTGTTTATAATCATAGCAAAACAAACCGCGAGTGAGAATTTTCTCATCTGAAATCGAATGGGGAATTTGATTAAATGAGATAGGCTCATAATTATTCTACCAATCAAGAATTTTCTTTTTTCATGGTTTCTCGAAAATTAATTTAACCTCAATTATATGGTTCTGCATCTTAGTTAAGATCAACTTACTTCCACTGCATAATTTATTTATGGATCTATATTACTAAGATGCATGACTATAGAATCCTCATTCAACGATATTTTTCGGTAATCCAGAACAATTGATTGTGTTTAGATATTCCAGTGAACATTTTTCATTGGCTTTACTTATGCTTTCATCATCTTGATAAATATTGTTAGAACTGATATATATACATTTTCATTTGTAGATATATGTTCCATGATGTAATCATTGTTCTTATGAGCAATCATTGGTATGGGTTAGTATAACATAATCTTTAAAAATATCTGGATTTGAAATGGTGTAGTTCATATTTGCATAAGTATTCTGAACAAATACCACTATATGATCTTCCGTATATTTTATAAAATTATCATCTGAAGATGTCACATTTAATTATACATCTCCAAGATCAATACCAGCTTTTCCATTTTTCATCGCGTATATGAAATATTCATTGTGCAAATGAGTTTTTTTTTTTAATAGTCATAGTAAAACAACTGTGAGATGGGAATTTTTTTCTCTGAAATCAAATGAAAAATTTGGTTAATTCAGACTGGCTCATAATCATTCCATAAATAAAAATAAAAAGTTCAAAAATCTAATATAGGATTTTTTTTTTAATTGTAGGAATTCCATATAAGTTAAAATTATTATTTAAAAATTGAAAATTGTGTAAAAATAAAAATTGTTGGAATAAAAAGTGCAAAAATCTAATATAAATAAATAAAAAAAACCAAAATCTAATATAAATAAATGCAAATATACAAAATTTTAAATTTCAAATCTTTTAAAATTGGTAATTATGGGAATTTCATATAAATTAAAAATTTAATATCTTTAAAAATGGAAATGAGGATTTTCATATCCAAATCAATAAATATTTTGACATAAATAAATATAGTAAATAATAAATAACAAATACAAAAATCTAAATTTAATTAATAGAAAATGCAAAAATCTAAGAAAATTGGAAATTTAGAATGGAGACACCACATTAAATGTTGACTTGGTTGACCACTAATGGTTTTAATAATATATAGATTGACTTAATAACTACAATATTAATGTGTTGGGGAAATTAAGACGCAACCGTTAAGAGGATTTGCTCACTAAAAATAATATACATTTAAAAATCTTTTTCTAAAAAAAATTGAAACGAAAAAAAAACATAATATATTTCGGAAAAATCAGGATACTTCTACAATTGGATATCAATTAAGTTATACTTCCTCCGGTTTTAAAAATATTAACATTTGCATAGTAAAAGGGTGTTTGGATTAGCAATATAAAATAGATTATTTGATTATTGTGTTTTCAAAACGCAAATAATCAGGTTTGCAGCACTTTTTTTTAGCGGTTAAACTGATTATTTGTATTTTGAAAACGCAATAAGCAGATAATCCATTTTTTTGCAGCTTATCCAAACACCCTCTGAATACTATTTATTGAGTAATTTTGATTTGATTTTCTAATACAATTATATAAGATAAAATATAATCAAGCAAGATTTTATTAGATTCATCTAATCACGTAGCTTTATAATATTAAATTTTATAATTTTTTATTTTATAAAATTTGAGACATTAATCTTTAAAAAAATATATTGAATTACATAAAAATAAAAAATGATAATATTTTTTAAATACGAATAGAAATATCAAATATGCATCCTTTCTCAAAAGTCAAAACACTGAATAATCTGAATATCGTAGTATTATTGTGTTTTCTTAATATAAACCCCCAACAAAGTGACAAAATTATTTTATCTGAAAAGACACTCTGCAAGACTGCAACGGTAAAAATAGCTTTCAACAAGTAAAGGAAAAAACAGAAAGAATAAATAAATAAATAAAAAGGAAAAAAGAAAAAGGCAGTATTGAGTATGAGGGGACCACCTTCGTTTTTGATACATATACTTTCACCTAAAAACAGTAATAATCTTACTTCACTTAGGTATTCTTTCTCCTCACAACGGCTATTTCATTGGTATTTTTTTTTAAGAATCAATAAAGGTTACTTCATTTTTTTTTCTATAGTAGTAGTGGAATATTTCTTTTTATTTTCGTCTTTGTAATTATCGACTTCAATCATGAATTGATATCGAAGTATATATGTATAAAATTAAAATAATATAAAATGAAGTAAAACAAATACTCGTTCCGTTTTTTTAAGTTCACCATTAGCATAGTAGATACTATTCATTAAGTAACTTTAATTCAATTTTTTCATATAGTTATATAAGATAAAACATAGTCAAGTGAGATCTTGTTAGATTCGTCTAATCACGTGGTTTTGGAATATCAAATTTTTATAATTTTTACTTATATATAATATGAAATATTGATGATTGAAAATGTGCATTGAATTGCGTGCAGTGCAGGATGGGTGAAGTTAAAAAAGAAACGGAGTACTATAGTAGGAAAAATCAGTGGGCTTGATGTGCCAACTCATGACGTGGCCAAGCAAAATTATCTGTCCCCCAGCACAACAATTTCCAACTCCTGGGGTTCAAATTCTATACTCAACCGTATAAAGAAATATCAACTCCATTCGACGGTGCAGATCGTTTCAGGATCTGTGGTCCTGGGATCTGTTAATGTTGATCCCGGTACCAATCATCCAGCTCTCATCCTTTTGCTTCTTATGTGGAACAATCCAAGTCCAAAGCGACTCTTAACGCCCTTCAACCAACACTCAATAATCTCTTTTCTCTCCGCAATTCTTTGCATTCTCCGCAGCAGATTTCGTTGTTCCCGGTTTTGATTTGTGGTGCTTGGTTTTTGCGAGGCTTGATTGAGCGAAGATAGCTAAGTTCTCTGAAGTGATGGCGGAGGAGGAGGCAAAGAAAGTCCCCGAGGCCTGCGCCACCGACCCTCCTCTCGCGGCGGTGGAGGAACCGCCTAAGGATGTGACGGAGGAGAAATCCGTCCTGCCTCCCCCTGAAGCTGAAGAAAAGACTGATGAGTCCAAAGCTCTCGCCATAGTTGAAAGTAAGTAGAATTCACTTCTATCGAAACCGTTTCTTTACTTCAGTCTACAGAGAAATTGTGGCCCTTTTTTGGGGTGAAACTTTATACTTGTAGAATGTAATCCAGTTATTTTTGCTTGGTAGTTTTTGGATAATTATTTGGTTTCCTAACTAATTGTTGTGTGTGTCGGTAAAGAGCCGGAAGAAACCGAGGAGAAGAAAGCAGAGGGTTCCATAGACAGAGGTACCACTCAAAACTTACTTTTTTCCAATTTTATCGTCTCTTTCTTTTGGTTGGATTGGTTCACGAATGAATTCCATAAATGGTTTTGTAGATGCCGTGCTGGCCCGCGTGGCAACAGAGAAGAGGATTTCTTTAATTAAGGCGTGGGAGGAAAGCGAGAAGTCGAAAGCTGAAAATAAGTAAGTGCTTTTTATTTCGGCGTGTCGTGTTCAGTTCTTCATTTCTTATAAAGAAAGTAATTTAAATTTGCACCAAGTGAAGGTATAAGCTTCTATGCGATCTTGAAAAGCATGAACGACAATTTTCTGCAGTGAAAAATGAGAATAGCAATTTCGCTAGTTTTGCAAAGCATAATTCATTTGAAAGAATGTTAAACTTTGGAAAATGCTCACATTTGTGGCTGTTTATTGACTATAGAGGGTGGTTCAGCAACTAATTTGGTGGTTGTTACAGTTTTCTTCGATTAAATTCTTGATTTGAATCATGACTTGCGTACACCTTTTTGTTCTCTAATCTGTTGTAATTTTCTATCATTCCTTTCAAGTTTCTTTCTCCTTTTTTCCCTAGTACTTCATCTAGATTAATGGGCATATATTTCCCCACTTTGAGGATGTAGCTGAATAATAGATTAAGGGTTTAGAAATTCACCACTTGAAAACGAGAGATATGCCCATTGCTCCCTATTGTTGATTACTTGGTATTTTAAAAACTATGCGCCATTTAAGAGCTGAAAATACTTACTACTATATGTAATATCTATAATCTTTTGTGGTTTGAATTATTACTTGCACAGTGCACTGATATAACATTTGAGGGCAACTGAAAATCCACATTAAATGGCTAATTCTGCTTGCTTCAAGAATATCAAGATCCTTCGTATTAACTCATTTGATTTTCAGGGCTCAGAAGAAAAGCTCTGCTATTACAGCATGGGAAAACAGCAAGAAAGCAAGCTTGGAAGCCGAGCTAAAAAAATATGAGGTAACAACTATGCCCCTATTTCTCACACACACGAATTTATTGGTTGTGAATTAACTCTGTGCTCAGCAAATTGAGGTTATGTTCCTTTGTTATTATAGGAAGAATTGGAGAAAAAGAAAGCAGAATATGTTGAGAAACTGAAAAACAAGATTGCCCTCGTGCACAAGGCTGCAGAAGAGAAACGAGCAAAGACTGAAGCCAAGCGTGGGGAAGATCTTCTCAAGGCTGAAGAGACAGCTGCAAAATATCGTGCCACTGGAACTGCTCCAAAGAAGCTGCTAGGCATATTTTAAATTAGTGAAGTTACCCTGTCTGGTTTGAGATTGAAGAAGTGCATATTTTTTCTTTCTTTCTTTTCCACATAATGATTTGTTGTTAATTTGTTATCCTGTCTGTATTTTGTGTGGTAATTGTTATCATAGAATTCATATGTTTTTTCATCAGTGTCTGTGTGCATAGTGTGATGTATTTGTTTCTTATCAGGTACATTTCTGTAAAAAGTTCTGTACTTATTTGTTTATTGGACCTTAAAGCGAAATCAAAACAAGAAGTTTGTGTGATTTGCAGGATTCTTGATGAACTTATTATTTGTGCTATGAAAATTAGTTTATAATTTGATCTCAGTACAGAACTACAGATGTTTCAATATCTTCCACCCTAAAAATTCTGGAAATGGATAAAAAGAATGCTAACCTTGGATATAATGTATTTATGGGGTTTCATCCATGGGTGTGTGTAGGAAGTCAGCATCATTGCCAGGCTCAGGGTAATCTAGTAATAGCTCCAACATTGCGTCCGAGGAATCATCGAATTCGTCTGATCTTGAATCATCTGAATAACCTGTTGCATCTGCTTCTCTGTCGCAGCTCGGAAGTTGGACCTTCTGATCAGGATAGCCACCCGCAGACAATGTTTGTGTTGCTGCAGGTATGTCCCAGTTGCTTGCGCTCTCACTGATGTTCCCAAAAGAATCTCCAAGAAACGGTGTGCTGACTAGTGATGGGGCGGTGGAAAGGGATTCGGACCGATCCAGTTCGATGGCCTCATTTCGGGATAACGGGGAGTCTAGGTTTGTGGTGGCGTTGTTGCTGATTCGCTTCCTCAAGTGTGAGTTCCAGTAATTCTTGATATCGTTATCAGTTCTTCCGGGTAAGCGTGAGGCTATTGCAGCCCACCTGGTGGGATTTGCAACATTAATAAATTTCATTTCTTGACAGGACTCTGTGCGAACATGGATATATTTATATCTGCGAAGACAGACAGGTAATTTACTTGTTACCAAGAGTGGTGTGGAGATGAATGATCTGATTGTCCTCATCAGGGGTGAATGGCCCCCGGTTAATGTCCGGCCGCAGGTAGTTAATCCAGCGGAGTCGACAGCTCTTGCCGCACCGGAGAAGACCTGCAATTGATCAATAGAAAGCCAAAGGGAGGGTGTTTTCTTGTGAACATGGCATATTCATATATATATATAAAAATATATTGATTGAGGAAGAAAATTGGTGAGATGAAAAATGACCAGCAAGTTTGGGGAGAGTTCTCCAATTGGGATGACCATTTTGAGTGATGAAATGGACAAGAATCTTGTCTTCATCAGGGCTCCAAGCCCCTTTTCTCAGCCCCTCAGCTTTTTCATAGCATGACTTCTTTCTCTTCTTATTATTGCTTTTCTTCTCAATCTCAACCCCACCATCATCACCATCATCATTCTTGACTCTCCTTTTCCCCATTTTCAAGCACACCCTACCCTCTACCCTACTCCCAGCACAGAAATGAGTTGCAGAAATCACTGTAATCCCGAAAGACACACAGCCAAAAAAGGTGATTGTATCTTTGTGTGTGTGTGAACCAATGAATATTTTGTGTGCAGAGAAAGTTGAGAGAGGGATTGAAGAGAGAAAAAGAGTGGGGGAGAAGGAGGAGGAGGTGTTTGTGCTTTAATTATATAGATTAAAATGTTTATGTATAGAAATGGGGGAAATTGAGAGGATTAATGAGTTGATTCTTGTAGGGTTTGTAGCTTTCTGTCTAGTTTCTCGTTTAGAGTCGTGAGTCGTCCCTCCTGCCTGCTGCCTATTGCAACATGACAAAAAGATTGTGATTTTCCGGACGTATCAAATTTATTACTACTACTACTTTATTTGATGAATAAGAAATGTGGGGGTGGGGGGGCAATATTAGTCTATTAATTTAACCTTGGCTATGGTCTATATGGGGCTCCCTCGTTTTCCATGCAGCATTCTCTATCTTTTTGTACGGGAATGGGATTGTAGCACAAACGGATTTATCCAATCTCAATTTGGGACCCTATTCGAAATATTAGTATAAAATCGAGTAAGAAAAATCAAAATGCAAAATTTTGAAATTAGGATGTTTTTCAAATAACTATTGATCCGAAAGTATGTAAAAATTTACTTCCTCCGTTTTTAAAAGATAGCTACTGACCAACCCAGCACGCAGTCCAATGCACAATTTAAACCATTAATAACTCAAATTCGGTAGAAGTAAAAATTCTAAAACTTCGGTATTTAAAAACTACAAGATGAGACGAATCTAACAAGATCTCACTTGGCTATATTTTAACTTGTATATCTATGATAAAACTTCAAATTAAAGTGTTTGGATGAATAGTATCAATTTTACCAATGTAGCTATCTTTTCTAAACGGAGGGAGTATATCTTATTCAATTCTCCACCTAACTCACATCTATTACAGTTATTCATTTGTAATTTGTATAGAATGAACTTACCTTTTTCCCTAGCTTAAATTTCAAATAATAAATGCAGGATGCAGCCTATGGGTTATGGTATAATTGAGATGTTTGGAAGTCAGCAAATTCGCTAGCAGATATCAGATTCGGAGAGAGAACTGTGAGAGGATATGCTCTTCTAATATGCTATATGCTACCAAATATGCTTGCTCCCAAACACACTCAATATCCGAAGATGAATAAGATGCATTTTACTTTTCTGCCGTATATTGTTTGCCGCCTATGCTTTCTTTCAATTCTCGTTTGCGTGGCGAATTTGGATTCAAGATTTGAATCAATAATGCTTTTCTCTTTTTACCCAAAAAAATAATGCTTTTTTCTTTGACCAGATAAATATACAAGTGTAGTTCTATTTCAAGGACATGTTATAATTCAAAAGCTCTCGGAATAAATTGTGGGAAACGTTGAATATTAGGACCCTTATTAATACTCTATTCGTTCCTTTTTAGTTGTCTTTTTAGAGATTGAAAAGTGTTCCAAAATAATTGTCATTTTTAGGTAGTTATAGGTAATTATGCTATATTTTTACTATATTGCCCTTTACTTTACATAAATGTTATTTGTTTGACATTTATTAAGAATGAGTATAATTGAAGGGTAAAAATATAAATTTATGAATTAATTAATATAAAAATCTTGATTATTAAAATTGAATTGAAAGAGACAACTATTTAGCAACAGAGTAATATATATATATATATATATATATATATATATGAAAAGATTGTGAAATAGCAACTGCCAATGCCATTTCTCTTTTTCTTTTTAACCGAGAGAAACAGCGTGAACCATACCCAAATTGTCTAATTTTCTTAATTTACGAGAAAGCTCTGAACAATATTAAAATCGGTAATGGAGCGCAAGTTTTTGCTAATTACTACTACTGTCTTAATGTTTTGGACCCACCTGACACGCATGCCGATACATATTTTTAACAGTTAATAACTTAAATTGTGTACAATAAAAAATTATAAAAAATTGATATTCTAAAACTACAAGATTAGACGAATCTAACAAGATCTCACTTGACTATATTTTTTCTTGCATAACTATAATAAAAATTTGAGTCAAGGTTAAACAGTGAATAGTGCCAAAAACTCAAATATGACGATTACAAGAGACGGAAGAAGTAATAAATTGTGCTGAACACACTAGCAGCACGAGCTCAATCTCTCATCAATTAATAATTTTTGTCAACTTCCCTAGCAAGATAATCAAATTCACTTTGGGCCCGTTTGGATTGGCTTTTGAAAAAAACAGAAGCCAAAAGTAGAAGCAGAAGCAGAAGTCAAAAACAAAAGCATGTAAATTTTGTGTTTGGATGAAATATTTGAAAAGCGGCTTTTTCTATAAAATATGTTTGGATGAATAAAAATGAAAAGTGCTTTTAGAGTGTGGTAATTACCAAAAAGGACATGCTACTTAATATGATAATAAGATATATTTATAGTGTAATTTATATTAAGTAGTGGGGGTATTTAAGTCCTTGCACATTTTACGAGGTGCTTTTGGCTTCTGCTTTTGGGAGAAGCACCCCCTGCTTCTCCCAAAAGCACTTTTTTCGCTTTTCGAGGTGCTTTTGCTTTTTCTTAAAAGCCAAAACAAACACCTAATTTCTACTAGAAGTGCTTTTGACAGAAGCAAAAGCCAAAAGCACCTCCATAGAAGCCAATCCAAACAGGCTCTTTATACAATTGCACCCTCAGATTGGAATTTTGAAGGCCACACAAGAGATTGGATAGCGTGTGGGGCATTTCACACGAAATCAAATTACGCACTAACATTGGGTTATATTTAACCCAACAATCATTTAAATTATAAATATATATATATATGAAAAATTACATAAAAAATGGTATAGTATATGTAGATTATTTAAATAACAGTTACCAAGAAATGGAGTTCAAACATATGGGGTTTGTGGGCTTCATGGAAATTTTCCCCAGAAAAAAATGCATGATCAATAAGTAACATCAGTGTTGGTGCCCAGGAGAGATTTATCACACTTGTGGATCGCCACGCATGGCAATATGACATGAATCTTGACCAAAATATGAGGGTCTTGCCATAACGGTGTGATGATCCACAAATAGTGCATCTCAAACTAAATTTTTTTAAAAAAACATTCAAACTAACATTAAACAACTAAACTTTGGGTTATATTCTGTAATACAATTAGCAACTTCGTACACACACCACTTTCGCTAACACTTCAAGAACCCCAAATTAGCAAAATGTTCAAAAACTAAATTAGCCCCTTCCCCAGGCGTTAAATTAATCAGTTAGCAAGCACAACACAAAGTCGGTAAATACTAGTACTAAAGACAATAAAGTTTGATCAAGTTTAAAATGATCATTCAATGCTACTAAAGACAATAAAGTTTGATCATGTTTAAAATGAACGCCAAAAGTTGAGACAGGCTGGTCAAGCAATTCCTAGTGTGTAATGAAACTGAGTTTGAATTCGCATCTCCCTGGAAAAAGGTTAAGAGACACTAATCGAATGAGTTCATTACCAACAGTCCTCTTACATGTTGCATCTAAATTATAAAGTAGAATCAGAACTTACAAATCTATGGATGGATCATGTTGAAGTGAAACCTGGAAAGCTGCTGTGGGATGGTGGAAATGACTGGTCCATATCTCTGCAATACATCAGCCAAAGATGAAATAAGGATGACGGGGTGGGGTGGGGGCAGGGGATGAAACTCCCAGAGAAATGGAAAGAAATGCTGAAATTGTAATATGGATCATATATGTGATGTATGCCATATGAAGATCATATATTCTTCAATTGCACCCTGAAAAAAATAAAGTAACAGAAAACTTTTGCATTTTATAGGGACTGCTGAATCCCAGTGTTACCTGAACATTGTCATATAGTTCGAAAAGAGGAACAGCAAGGAGTTTCAGGTTCTTTGGCACAGCAAAATACTCCCGTTCAGACAACTGAACGACGTAAAGTTTTTTGCACTCCTGCAATGAAACAATTTACGTAAGAATTATTTTATTGGGAACATGATTCTTTAGTGTGTTATGAACGAAATGCATCGTGGTGACTGTTTTTTTTGGGTGACAGAGACGCCCCAAGCGTCGGCTAAAATGGAGAAAAACTGAAAAACAACTATCATCGTGGTGACTGTTGATTACCTTAGGCTTCGTTATGTGTGGGGGGCAGTAAGGGTACATAATGGTTTCAAAGTTTGGTCTCCACCAGGTTGCCACACACTCACCAATCTGCAGAAAAAATTGCATCAATTATAATGAACATCAGTAAACAGAAAATAAACAACAAATATCCCAAAAAAGAAGGGCTTGATAGATCCCAAATGCACTTATTTGCAGTTTCAGGATATAGGATGGATCATAAATTTTGTGTATCATAATCAAACTTATTAATAATGTTAAAACCGCACAAAATGGCAACACCAGGATAAACTTGCAATCCTATAAGCTACAAATGTATGATATACTAAATTCGAGAGAGAGAGAGAAGAAAAAAAAAAAAAAAAAAAAAAAAAAAAAAAAAAAAAAAAAAACTGTTTCAAGATCACAGTTTCCCTCAAGTATGGCAGTCAGGTATTATTTTAGCATCTAATATAATCTGGTCAGACATACACACCACACAACCACTAGATACACATCTATATTGGAAAATAAGTTGCACTTCAAGCTTGTGTTGCACAGACAGTCTTTGAAGCATACATGATGATACTTCCATCTTCAATATTGGTTTCACATAAAATTAAAAATAAAATTAAAAAAAACCTCATACATTGTACCAAAAAGACAAAAAAACTCATACAAACCTCCTCTCCTCAACTATTACCTGCCAATCTGGCTGCAGAGATGGTGAATTAGCAGCAAGCTTGCTGGAGAGTTTCCTTTTCAAACCATCAACCTCTGTTGTTTTTCAAAAAAAACAAAAGAATGAAAGAAAGGAAAAGAAAGTAGGGCAAGTATAAATAAACAAAAATCCATACATTGGTCATCTGTTCTAGTTCTTGCATTAACCTTTGAAAGCAAATGGTAATTTGGCTTGTAGCATACAAACTAAATATCATACCATTCTCTCCTGGCTTCAATCTACCGCCTGGGAGTTTACAGAACGTATTTCCAATTTGCAAAAGGAGAATATGAGGATGATTATGCTCCTGTACCTGTAAGTTCAGAAATTTGCCCCAAAATCAATTGAATAGGGATAGTACTAATGCTCCTAGGTGAAAAAAGCAATAGGAATTCTAGTTCTTCAATAGGAAAATCCAAGATAAAAGAAAGAATGATAAACAACTAAAAAAATTGATATTCCCATCCAGGGTGAATCCCATAACAGCAAGCTAGAATATAGAACTTCACAAAAATCAACCAAGATATCTGCATTTCATTGTCTTGCTGCTGCATTTCGTTATCTTGCTGCCCTCAAATATAGTTCAATTTCTCACGTTAAGCTGGAAGTCTCAAATTTAATTGTAGGAATTGTGAACCAAGTTTCGCCATTTAGCATATAATAAGATTCTATTTCTTCGATCCACATCCAATTCGTATTTTTCTAGACAGCTTCGATAAACAGGAAAAAACAATAAAATATACCACAATCATGCCGATCAACTTCGAATAAATGCGAAATTAAGGAAGGAAATGCGTACCAACAAAATACCCTCTACGCTAGTCCTCATACCTTCCTTCATATAGCTGCATCTCAAAACCAACGAGAATTCAGCAAACCAGAGTCAACCGCGAACGCACTTGAAGCCGTCGCGAAGCGGGAAAAGAAACCCTAGATTGATCTAGGGTTTTTCTAAAAGCATAGCACATCTAAAAACCCAAAAAATAAAATAATTACGCACTTGATTTTCATCCTAGCGAGGCGATCGGCAACTGAAGTATCTTTCTCCATCTTCGGCTCCTTGGTGCCGAAAGTGTAGCTCGACAAAGGATACGTATTCACCACCGAAGATGTGACCATTGCACTGGCTCCTTCTCCGATGATTGTTTTTCCTCCCTCGCCGTGATTTACTGCAAATTGATTCGAATGAATTCTCTGCAGAATACCAGGTGCCCGAGCGGGAGTCTTGAGGGTGGTGCGAGAACTGAGATTAGAGTAGTAATTGGCTGAATATATAGTGCGGAACCGGACGTCTGATCTCTGAAGAAGTGCGTCTTGGGCTGGGGTGCGTAACGTAGTTGGAAATGTGGACCTTAAAAAAAATTGGGCCACGGCCCAAATCACAACAGCTCAACTTATGAAGAACCAAACGCCCCGTTAGGCTTTGAAATCCGGCCCACCTTTTAAATCTTGCTCTTTGTGATCTATACATCAAAATTTTTGGATTATGTCAAATTTTTTGTACTACCCTTTTTTTATTCTTACTAGTCCAATATTTTAAATCGTAATGTTCGGTAAAAGAGGTAAAAGAAAAAATTATACAAGTTTCATGGAAGAATTGCTATGTACATCTTTTTTCTTTACTTTTTTGCCAAATCTATCCTGTCCAAATTTTTGACCCATTTCTGCCCACCACATTTGAATCCAATCCAAATAGGTTCACATTTCATTAATTACCTGAGATTAGATGACATGGCAAATATAAACACAGATAAAAGCCAAGTGGAAGAAGTCTTTAGTCAAAATATCCACGTGGGCGAGTTATTTAAATGGGAAAACAGCGCACATGAGTAGGGCTGGGGAAAAATACCGAATATACGGCATACCGCACATATCGTGCCGAAAAAATACCGAGAATACCGAAATTTTCGGTATACCGTAATTTTCGGTACGGTATGATACCGTATCGGTACGGTATGATACCGTACCGTAAGATTTCGGTACGGTAACGGTATAAATTTTTTGATGCAGCGGTATACCGTTACCGTACCGAACTTCGGTATATACCGCGGTATCGGTATGTCGATACGTACCGATTATTCGGTATGTCGGTATATACCGCGATACCGGTATATACCGCAATACCGATATGCTGGTATATAGAGAATGTTCGGTATGTCGGTATATACCGCAATACCGGTATGCTGGTATGTACCGAAGGTTCGGTATACCGGTATATACCGAACATACCGAAATGTCGGTATGGCAACGGTATGGAAATATTTCATACCGAAAATTTCGGTATACCGAAGATCGGTATACCAAAAGTTGCGGTACGGTAACGGTATGAAAATTTCCATACCGTAAAGTTCGGTACGGGATACGGTACGGCGAAATTTTTTCGGTATACCGTACCGACCCACCCCTACACATGAGTGAAGTCACTCATTTCTTTTCAAAGTCAAAGGGATCGGAGTCGTGGTCGTAAGGGCTGATCTGGTATTCTGGTTTGGGCGGTGGAGGCGGTTGGTGTTTTGTGACCTGTAATTAATAATCAGACGTTTCAGATGTATATCTGTTGGGTTGTCTAACGGAGTAGGAACCACCGATGCGACAGGATGATTTCTCCTCCTCAGCCGCAGCCTTGGCGGCAAGGGAATTACCGACAATCTGCTCCATCTGCCTGACCCAGGGCCAATGACTCACAGTTACGCCACCGCTGCTCAGCCGTTGCCTCTCCGATTTGTACCGCTTCTTCAAAATTACCAACTTAATTCTTACACTGCTCGACACTCTTGGTCTGATCCTCGCTTCTCTCACTGACCATGGCGGCCACCTCTTCCCAATCCCTATCTCTCAAATCCCCCCATTTAATTGCACAAACTTGTCGCTATACGCATCCAACAAACACGCGATCGCTGTATCTCTCCACTCTTCCCCGTCCTTTCGGCAGTCCCCGCTCCCTCCGAAGGACGGCAAACTGGACCTCTTGGGCGTGCCGCTATGGATTTAATAGAGTGAAGATGGATGTATATTCACGAATTGAGACGAGGAGAGGCAGTTGCAGGCGGGTTGAAATGGGGGAGCAGCCAGACACACAAACAAAGTAGAAACATGCAAATTCCCTTAAAATCTCATCTTAAGCAACAAAGATTCATTCTTACCCAATATATTAAACATTGTTTTTCCTACTTCATCACACCTCTCTCTTTGCAAACTGCAAACCTAACTAAATTGGTACTTCCATTTTGATGGTAGGAAGTTCTGGGCTTTCGACTTTCTCCGATTGAAGCCAATCCTTGGCACATATGAGAGCCTCCACTGTCTCTGGCTGCAACGAACACTTGTATTCATTGATCTCCATGCGCGCCGTATCAAACACATGAATGAGTGATTTTTCATTGACTTCTCACAAATTTTGGGAAGAAATGAGTTACTTCACACTGATGTGCACTGCTTCCCCATTTAAACGACTCGCCCACATGGATACTTTGACCAAAGACTTCTTTCACTTGGCTTTTATCTGTGTTTATATTTGCCATGTCATCTGATCTCAGGCAATTAATGAAATGTGGACTTATTTGGATTGGATTAGCAAATGTAGTGGGCAGAAATGGGTCAAAAATTTGGACCGGATGGATTTGGCAAAAAAGTAAAGAAAAAGGATGTATATAGCAATTCTTCCCAAGTTTCATATTTAAAAATTACAGTCCAACTTGACTATATTTTATTATGTATAACTATGATAAAACACTACATGTGCAAGAAAGAAAAAAGTAATGGAGGGAGTATATAATAATGATATGCTTTTCATAACATAGTTTTGACAATAACAATGCTGCCTTCAGAGTCAAAATGATCTAAGAATTCACCAACGCGTTTTCGTCATTACACAAGCAAAGCAACAAATCTCAATGGTGTAGTTGCCCAATCATTTCTTATTACATCATCAGAAACAAACACTGCATGATGACTAGCTTCACTTCATTGACAGAAAACTATAGAAATATTGGATAAAAGTACTATCTCAAAAAGATAATTATTCAGCGGATTCATAGTCCTTGGGACCAAAATTCTTGCACCAGAGCTGGGAAGGAATTGGCCTAACCGGATAATGTGGGCGTTGCTGCAACAAAATATCCTCATGTTAATCCACATGGTAAACATATGTATGACAAAACCATGGGAATGAAATATGCTTAATCAAACAAACGCATGATTGGCTACAAAGTCTTGTACAATGGAATGCTTCCAAATTACTGTATGCAAAAGTGAATAAATCTAGTGTCATGAACGAAATCCTGGAAACTGTGTCATCTTCAATGATTTGAGGAGATACTGATAATGCGACACAACACAATTCTGTAGACAAACTCCAACCAAAGTACATTTAACTACTTTCTAGAAGACACGGCTACTGAAGCACTACTCTCTTGTACGTGTTCAATACTGTATCTCATCGTAAGACAAACTTAAATATTCTCTCCTTAAGAAAGACCTACCGAAAAAATGATGCCATAAAAAGAAACAGCAAGAGAAACATCGCATGAGAAATCATAGTATTTCACAGGATATTTAAAACTCTCGGTAGCAGATGCATCGGGCACCATGAAGACCTTTAAGGATTTGGTTCAAGGAACACTTCATATACCAAGATTCCAAGCAAAAGAGTGGCTAATTAAATCAAATAAAAAGTCGGAGAATGCCATAGAATGTTGAGTTTTCTTAAAACCCAATGAAGATTATCCGCGCTATATATACTGATTCAGGAATTTGCAAAACTCAATGCAGCTAACATTGGTGGGACTAATTAGACCTAAATTGTAAAATTTGGATTGATTTTCCTTGTGTAAAAAGTAATAAGCTGAATGGATAACATGAAACAATCAGGGTTTTGAAATATGAGTAAACACATTCAACATAAAAGCATTTGTAAATATAAAATTATAAATGTCATCTGGATTAAAGTAGAGGCATGAACAGGAACAAAGCTCTCTCAGGGCAAAACAATCAACATGCATCCAGTGGCGAAACCAGGAATGAGGTGCCGATTTCGCTAAAGAAAAAAAGTCACAACCACCGCCATTTGTTCTTATATATAGTAGGCCAATAACTATTGGATTATAAGTTGTGTTTGGGAAAAAACCCAACGTTTAGCGTTTAGCTTTCAAAATACTTACATATCTATATAATAGCTCAAAATCCTATATATAATAATAAACAATATTTTCAGTGACCGCTAAATTTTAACTTCTAAGCTCTAAACCTGAACGTTCATCTCCCCAACGTTTACTTTTCAAACCTCAAACTCTAAACTCTAATTTTTAACTCTATCACCAAACATTATTACTCAACACTATCTCAATTTAAAATTATTTTTAACCACTAATTTTAAACTCCAAATTCTAAACTCTAAACTCTAATTATTTCCCAAACATAACCTAAATAATTTGAACTTCTTAAAATTTAAAAGAACAATATAATTAACTAATAGAGGGCCATACTAATATAATACTCCCTCCGTTTTCTAAAAATTATAACGGATCCACAATGCATGTACAATGCACATTTTAAACTATTAATAACTCGAATTCGGTACAAGTATAAATTTTAAAAGTTCCATATTTAAAAACTACTCGATGAGACGAATCTAACAAGATCCCACTTGGCTATATTTTAACTTGTATAACTATGATAAAATTTTAAGTCAAAGTGCATATGTAAATAGTACTAAATTTACAAATGTTACAATTTTATCAAAAACGGAGGAAGTATTTAACTATATCTAACATATAGTAGTATAATACTATATACTATAGCATTTTTGGCAACATTTTGAAATAGAAAAATCCAATCATCCATTATGAAGGTCATCTTAAGCTCTCGATGGGAAAATTAATTGATTAACATTAAAGCACACAGAAATTATAAATCATGAGTTCATAACCATAACAATCTACTATTAATTAAAATTGTTATGATAACACCAACGAGACTGTGACATAGTGGTTGAATTAGAACACACGTATGAATGACTGTGGTATCAATATTTACCCTAACAAGTTCTAAGTTCACTTACTATTCTTTTAATATGAATTGGGGTTGATATTTTAATTTTACAATGACGATCTGTGGAACACCCCGAAGGAATTGTAGACAGGTTCTGGTTCTAATGGTGAGCGAAATGTGTATTTCTAGAGTCAATTAAGGTTAAAAGTTAATCGGGATAAAGCTAAGGGAGAACCTCAATCAATACTCATATTAAACGTAACCTCAACAAGCTATGTGAAGAATAATTCACTTGTCCCCTTTCATCCACAAAATTGGGCGTTCGCTAAACAACACGTTTGAAACCCAACAAATCAAATCCTAACAAATTCATACCCAATTAGTAAATATCAACACTCAATTAAAACTAAATCGCATAAAATCTGTGTGTGGCAGTGTACCTCGAGCCGGGCAGATACCATCGCGATCGGGATACAAACCGCGATGATGCCAGCCATCGCAATCGCAGTGTTCCGCTTCCAGTGCTTGGGGCGGCAGTATGGCCCTCCCGTCAAACTCCACACTTTCTGCCTGAAATCTCCGCCGTCTACGTGGTGGTGCTCTCCTCCGCCCATTTTCCCCTCCAACGACTTTCTCGACAAACTCAGTCACAGAGCAAACAATGGGTTATGAAATGAACCTGGCGAATTTATGCTCGAGCTCGACAAAAATTGGGCTTACATTTTAATGTGGGCTGATATATTATGGGCCAAAACAACGGCCCAAATCATGCTAAAATCATACTACTAACAAAGAAAGTCGGGCTCCCGTGACAGTTCAAGACTCACTGACGGATCCTGTCTTAAAATATCTACGGAAAATTAGAGCCCAGTTCCTAGTAAAAAATGTTTGTAATTTTTTAGGCCCCATGTCAAACTTCCTTATAGTTTACACCCCATTTTATCTTTGACTCATTAAAAAAGACCTACCCAAACTCACTAATCCAATTAACTTCTAATACTCTTGATTCAAAAATTCTAAACCATAGTGACTTGGTAAACCCTTTACACATAACCTGGTAAATTCGCTATAGTGACTTGGTAAATCCTTTACACATAACCTGGTAACTTCGCTATAGTGACTTGGTAAACCCTTTACACATAACCTGGTAACTTCGCTATAGTGACTTGGTAAACCGTATACACAAAACTTGGTAAATAAGCTATAGTTTCCATTGGTAAACCCACTACACTAGACTTGGTAAATAGTCCGGTACACTAAACCTGGTATTTAGACTTTGGGATCAATTGGTAAACCATTCACACAAAACTTGGTAATTTGGTTAGAGTGCCTATTAGTAGGTAAGTCTAGCTAGTTTGATGAACGTGGTAAGCATTAAAATAAAACTTAGTAAGCCTAATTCTGAAACCTTGGTAACTATAAAAAATTTGGCATTTATAATATTGAATCATTTGGTAAGCCAAATAACAAAAGTAGCTAATTCTAGTTTTGAAGAACTTGGTAAGCAGAAACAACAAACTTGGTAAGCGTAAACACAAAACTTGGTAAAAATAATACTTAAACACTTGGCAAGTCAAAAACCAAAAAAAAAAAAAAAAATTGGCATGTGTAATACTGCATAACTTGGTAAGCCTATTAGCAAAAGTAAGTAAGTTTAGTTTGATGAAATTGGTAAGCATTAAAATAAAACTTAGTAAGTCTAATTCTGAAACCCTTGTAACTATAAAAAAGTTGGCATTTGTAATATTGAATCATTTGGTAAGTCAAATAACAAAATATATATATATATATACACGTAATTGTTTTATACTATATTATATATAACATTGAAGATAATATAATATACATATTAAATCACATTGCATAATTGATTACCATATATATGCATAATATTTACCATGTAGGAGGTCAATCACTTACCTTGCTATTTGAAACTTGAGTGTGGACGGTCAAAGGACGGTAATGTACTACCTTCATTGAACCATCCTCCACTCACATACCTTTTTTTATTTTAGTCTTTACCAAATCATTTCTTATGCGTTACTAGATTTGTGGACATTATTTACCATATTACATGTTCATGTTTACTAGTTTCATGCACTTTACTTACTATGTTAAAGAATATTCAATTTTGCCATCGTGTATAGCAGTAATTAATAAACCCATGCAAGATTACTTCAATATATAGGGATTATGATCTTCCAATTAATTCACCATACAATAGACGGGGACTAACGAACGAGTTTAATGAAACTTGTAATAATATACGGGGATTAAAGAATGAGTCCGAAATATCAATTGATTTAGCATGATCCCCTTAAACATATTTCAAGTCATGACAAATATATTAACATACGATTGGATGAGGATTACGATCTTCCAAAACAGTATTGGGAGCTTACCAACGAGCACATGAATGTTTCTCGCAATGAACGTAATATGAGATGTTAACATATTTGCTTCATGGGTTCTCGACTCCACGGGTTCTCGGATTTTAAATTCTTTCGTTCTCGAATTTCATCAAATTTACCGGGTATTACAGTCTACCCTCCTTAAGAATCAATTTCGTCCTCGAAGTTGGGTGTTAGATAAAAACTTAGATTATTATGATCCATCATTATTATTATGGTTTGGTATGATTTTGTATGACTGTGCTTAGAATTAAAATTTCTAAGTTGCCTACGTACCCCGTGAAGGGATCAAGCCATTACTTAGTTCAAAACAATTTGAATTTATTTTTTTGGGGTGTTACAGAAGCCCAAACCCTTGAACAAATACACTTACCAGGTTCGCTTATGTGATTTACCAATTTCAGTATTATGTGCGTTACCAAGTTCATTTGTATGTGCTTTACCAAGTTTGTTAGTATATGCTTTACCAAGTCAGCATATACTTCCAATGCCATTTTTTTTTTTTTGGTTTTTCGCTTACCAAGTGTTTAAGTATTAGGCTTACCAAGTTTTATGTTTGTGCTTACCACTTATATCATATAAAACTTATCTACTTTTGGTATTTCACTTACCAAAGGATTTAATATTACACATGCCAATTTTTTGGGAATTTGGCTTACCAATGTTTTCAGCAATAGACTTACCAATTTTTTAGTATATATTTACCAAGGGTTTCAAAGTTATACTTACATAAAGAATTCAAATTTTTTTTTTTTTTGTTTTTGGCTTACCAATGATTTGAAAATGAGGCTTACCAAGTTTTATTTTTATTCTTACCAAGTTCATCAAACTAGACTTACCTACTCTTGCTAATAAGTTTTACCAAGTGTTTTGTTTATGCTTACAAAGGTTTTTGTTTATGCTTACCAAGTACATCAAAACTATAATTACCTACTTTTGTAGGTTGTTTAGTTTTTAGTTTAAGTTTGCTAACCCATAGGTCCTAAACTCTAAACTTTTAAAAGACATGGCTTTGACTATACATAAGTTTTTTACATAGGTTCTGGGCTTTAGTTTTCCCAAATATCTACAGATTCGTCCGGACAAAAGTAAGAAAGAAAGCATATTTTTTTTTCGCGCAAACGAAAGAAAGAAAGAAAGCATATTTGATATTACCTTTTGGGAACAAGAATGAGGTAATGCGTGATAAATTAAGGATTTCTTTTCCAAATTTCAACAAAAATGAAAACGATTTAACTTGTTTAATCCAAAATTTTCAAAAAAGAGACTGGGTTCCTAATTTCCTATACTGGGGAAGCATGTACCGGAAAGATGAAATATTTTTTTTTTTTGTTACACCCCTTAGATGAAATATTGATCCAATAGTTTATATTAATTGTAGGGATATTTGTGTCTTTTCTCTTATGTTCATGAATTTAAATAATAAAAAATTAGATTGCATTATCATCATTTTTTTTCTTTTGAATACGCAATTTTAAATTACTATTTTCCAATACTCCTATCACACATTCTGACATATGCAAAACCATTCTATTTTTTTAGTAATAACCAATCTATTACTACCTCTGTCTCAGTATATTTGTTACGGATAGTTTTTTTTGTACTATTCACTGTTTAACTTTAATTCAAATTTTTATTATAGCTGTGTAAGAAAAGACATAGTCAACTGAAATCTTATTAGATTCGTCTAATCTTGTAGTTTTAGACAATTAACTTTTTGTTGTACACAATTTAAGTTATTAACCATTAAAAATGTATATTGACATACGTACTGGGTCGGTCCGTAACAATAATAGTGAGACGGAGGAAGTATAAAATATCACATACACATTCATATGTAAACATTCCATTTTTTAAACATTCTGTTTTCTAGTGCTACACATTCTGTTTTTTAATATTGCACATAGCAATAATAATAATAATAATAATAATAATAATAATAATAATAATAATAATAATAGTAGTAGTAGTAACATTCTGTTTACTAGTGATAACCATTCCGTTTTATAGTAGTAGACATTCTGTCATATGCAAAAAAAAATTATAGTAAACATTCTTTTTACTAGTAGTAACCATTCTGTTTTATAGTAGTGGACATTCTGTCGTATGCAAAAAAAAAAAAAAAATAATAGTAAGCATTCTGTTTACGAGTAGTAACTATTCTGTTTTATAGTAGTATACATTCTGTTTTCTAATATTGTACATTATGTCGTATGCAAAAAATTTTAATACATATTAAACATTCTGTTTACTAATAGTAACCATTCTGTTTTATAGTAGTAGATATTTTATTTTCTAATATTGTACATTCTGTTTTTATGATACAATATTAATTTTTGGGTTCGGTTATGGTGCAATCATGGAATCCGCAGCACATCAAGACATCAATCATAGTCATTCAAAAGCATCCAACGGTTGTAGGTTAATAAGGGTATAATTGTAATAACACAATAATAGTCCATTTTAATAACAAATCATTTCAGCGACAAGGCATGTATTTTAGACATGTTATCATATCTAATATTTGGTAACTCTACATTTAGTATGTTATCATATTTAATATTTGGTAAATCATATACGTATCAAATTTATTAATAGATCATTTTAGCGATCTTACCAAAAACAATTAAGTGATGCTATAAAATATATTTCAGGGACCGCAAGTAGAGGAATTCAACGACCGTATCTAGCATAATTCAGCGATACTAGAAAGAATAATTCAGCAACACAACCAAGAATGATTCAGCGATGCTACCAAAAATAATTCTGTGATGCTACCAAAAATAATGAAGGGATGCTATCAAATATATTTCAGCGACACCAAGTAGAGGAATTCAGTGATGGTACCAAGCATAATTCAGCGACACTACCAAGAATGCTACCAAATATAATTATGTGGTGCTACAGAAAACAAATTAGTGATGCTATCAAATATATTTCAGCGACTGTAAGTAGAGGAATTCAGCGACAAACTTAGAAGAATTCAGCGACACTACCCAGAATAATTCAACGGCTCAACCAAGAAGAATTCAGAGATGATACGGAACACTTCAGCGATGATATCAAAAACAATTAAGCGACATTTACAGGAACAATTCAGCGACACTACGAAGAACATTTCAGCGACGCTATTAAGAACAATTCAGCGACTTTTTCATCAACAATTCAAGGACTCAACTGAAAGCATTTCAGGTACGTTTCTATACCGAATAATACATGTTTCATCGCTGAATTATACATTAATTATTGCTGAATTATATATTACTCATATATTAGTAGCAAAAAACTCTCTGTCATTTCCGTTACATTTACTTTTACTCAAATTTACTATTTTATTCTTAAATTAATCTCAACCATCAATTTACAAAATGCATATACAGTGTAGAAGCATCCGCAGTACATCATGTCTCTGCACCTTAACAGCTCCCTTAATTTTTAATAGAATATGTGTAACAAAAATTTTCAATAAAATCTCTGTCATTTCTTACTCTCTCTCCATCATTAGTATTGACAGTATAATCATTGCCCATAAAAAAATTGTAAAATAGATAAAATTACATAAATATCATTGCATCTTCTACACCATTGATTTAATAAAAAGCATAATCCAATGGTTATAAATGGATGTAGCATATACCGAAAAAAGTAACTCAAGCATGTGAAGCAAATCCTCAAAGGGGGAAACAATAAAAGCCACAAAATCAATATGAGCTGTGTAATTTACATCTTACCCTCCAAAAGCAGTGGGAGTGATGACAGCAATGATGATTCAAGGCGAGCTCCCTGGAGCGCTCGCGCCTATTATTACACTGTAAAGATCCAGGTTCCGTGTGAACCCAAAATTCACAGAATCCGTCAATGAATGATGATGGCATTAATTTGATTTATCTTAAATTCAGCGCGTTTCAATTCATTTTGAACTCCCTTTAGAGAACCGGATTATCTTCTCCCAAGTTTCAACATAGGGCAAAATAAAATTTCAGTCGCCCGGCGAAAGGAACTCAGCGAATCCCAGATTCAACTGTGGAAATCTACAATATTTGGGTATTATTTTTTAATCTCTCTTTAAATAAGGTTTGTTTCTCGACTGGGTTTGCGTTTTTATTTGGAATTGTTGGCGTGTGGATCGATGTTGATTGCTTGAAAGTTTGCACAAGTTACAGTTTTGAACGATGATTCAAAGAATTGCGTTGTTGATTTGGGTTTTTCTGCGATGAATTTGCTTCTATACATTGGGAATTTCTGTTTTTCTTCCCGTTCAAATGAGAAATGCATTTCTGGGGTGAAAAATTTGCTGATCTTTTCGTTTGGTTGTTGCTTTCATTTAATCATGATTTTATCTTCTTTCCCTAGTATAGTTGAATTAGGAAATTTAAAATTTTGTTTTGCTATCCGTTCAAAATTAGGACTTTTATTACATCTGGGATTGATTTTATTAGTAGATTAGGATTTGTGCCTTGTGGAACCTTTGGAAATCATCTTCATATCGTTCGAGTTTATATATTACTATATGAGCAATGCTTCCTTAAGTTTAATTTCATAATAGGTGGTATCTGAACATATTTCCCTGACACATCTAAGCATAATAAACTAGGATTTTGTACACGTTATTTCTCACTCTGTTTGATTTGAGTGGAGCATGTTTTTTACTGCATCCGTCATTGATTTACCTTGAATCGTCTTTGCTTGAGAAACATTATTGTATTAGTTTGGCAATCAATGTTAACTATAACAAACAGATGCTTGAACCAATCTATGTAGTCTGCATTCTTATGTTACTGCTTGATATTGCTTCTATCTTGAAAGTGCATGTAGTTAAAATGGATAAGCTTTCCTATGTGCTGTCAATTTGGCTTTATGAAATCTGTTGCGACAATTTGGATTCAGTCTTTGCTGTTTTCTGTACAGGTCCTTTAACTCATTGGAGGATTTAGACAAGTCTGTGGATGGAAGATATACACTATGGTTTGAGGAGGTGGGAGGAGATGGATATTGATATTTTGGTCAGGATTTTTGAGAGTATGAATATCATAGAGCTGACCTCTGGAGTCGGCCATGTTTGCCGCACCTGGAGAATGGCAGCTTGTGACTCTTTGCTGTGGAAGACACTTGATATGTCAATGCTGAGGTCGAACTTTATCAAAATCCCATTAGAACCATACGTGTATGTGAGTGCTCAATCTGATAAAGGATTTAATCAAGTTTTGAAGGTTGCTCTGAGTCTTGCCCACGGAAATATAATGACCTTAATTTTTCATTATAATATGTACGTGAATGACGATCAATTGGCGTATACAGCTGAAAGGTATGCTAGAAAGTATTTCTCCCTTTGAGTTATGGTGTTTTTTTTTTTTTTTTTTTTGTCTTCCCACCCCCCCCCCCCCCCCCCCCCTTGGGCTTTAGCTGTGCTTGATAAATTGATGATTCTAAAAATTGAGAGATATATGATCATTGCTCGAGATCGTATCAGAAGAAACATGTTATGTTGAGATCTAACAAAAAGTGTATGTTTTTACCTTTTACATAATAACACAGTGTCGATGTGCAAATCATATGGCCATGGTATTTATCGTGATCGAAGATGTTTGCATATGATGTTGGCAATATGCAATCTATATGACTGACAGGCACAAAAGCATATAGGCTTGTATAGAGATGATGCTATTGCCTGATCTGTCTTCTGTAGCTTGTTTTAGACGAGGAATTTCTGGTGGTTGTGCATGTTTTCTGATAATCTTACAATAAGTGCAGATTTTTATTCGCTTATTTGTAATTGAATGATGATGTTTCCTTGTCTTCATTGCAGGTGCCCACGCCTCAAGTGCCTAGTCATGCCTGCCTGGAACAGAATAAAGAAAACAACTATATGTCGAGCTATTCATCTATGGGAAGATCTCGAGTCCCTAACAATGCCCAGCATATTAAACCCTCGGTATCTGATTGAAGAAATTGCAAAAAGTTGCAAGAATTTTGCAGAACTCAAGGTCATGGGAGCCTTTGATGTTGTCTTTGCATCCACTCTAGCTGCCTTCCTCCCCGGCTTAAAAGTTCTGAGTCTCCGTTGCTGTATGCTGTATAAGGATGCTCTAATCATACTCTTGGAGGATCTGACAGGCCTGGAAGTACTGAACATATCTCATTGCCATCTGGTAGAAGCCCCGTCAGCTCAAGGACATAGAAGAGTTATCACAGAAATTGATGAATCGATACTTGAAAGAGCTCGTGGGCTGAAGCAGTTCCTGACGTGTATGAGCGATACCTGTATCATGTGCCAGCGCGCAAGAAACGACGAGGGGCTGATACGGTGGTACAAATATGAGGAAGATCTTTGGAGGGTTGATGAAGTGAGTTCTCTTCATTTTGGATGTAAACAAAATAAAGGAGCAGCATAGCCTGAGATAATATATAGAGATCAGCGTCCAGTGAACTGCCTGAACATCAAGATTTTGGATGTAAACAAAATCATCCTTCTTGCTAATTCAATAGTAAGGAATATTGATTCTGAAGTTTCATTTTTATTCTCTTTTGAGTCTGCAGAGTGCGACTATTTTCTATTGTTACTTATATACAAGGCTTTTTTCTTAATTCCTAGCATTCTGTTACCCAAGCCTTGGCAGGTGTTTTACTAATCAACTGCATCTGTGCATTCCGCTTCCATTTTTTTTTTTCTGTAAATATAAATAGAAACATAACGTCAGATTAGAAAGAGCACATTTACACGAGTCTTGAATTCTGATATATTCTCCAAGCTTTGTCAAGATACCTACAATGGCGGGTTCTTCTTGTTCCCACTGGTGGCACGCTCCCCTCTACTTGGCCGTGTCTTCAATCCTCGCTTTCACAGCCATTACATCAACAAAGAATTCCAAGCCCACTCCTCCGGACTCAGGCTTCGGACTGGCATTCAATGCCTCCAAGGCCCTCCGCGGCCGTGGTGGCTTTCATATATTTGCCACCCTCCTCCACATCTCCCCGGAGCTCTTCTTGTCGAGTCCTGAGACCACAGTTTTTGCTATCCAGGACTCTGCCATTTCCCATCTCTCACTACCTCCGTGGGTGATGAGGCAGCTTCTCCGGTCTCACGAAGTTCCCTCTTCTCTGCCCATGGCGGAGCTGTTCAAGAAACCACTGGGGACCTGCTTCAATACATTGGAAGAAAACAAGAACCTGGTCATCACCAACAGGGATGCTAATATGGGAACAATCATGATCAATGACTTGCCGATATCCCACCCAGATATGTTTCTTGAAGGTCCCCTTACCGTGCACGGTGTCCTTGGGCCTTTTGAGTTCCTCACGCCGTATTGCAATTCTTCTGATAAAATGACTCCTCTTTTATCTAACGGCACCCATCAGGCGGTTGACTGGATGAGGATAATCAGACTGCTCAGCTCCAATGGATTCGTTTCTTTTGCAATTGAATTGAATGGAGTTGCTGATGGGTTTCTTCAAGATTCCAAGAATTTAACCTCTGTTACAGTTTTTGCTCCTCCAGATCCTGGGTACATGACATCCTCTCCGTCTCCAATCTTGGACAGATTTGTGAAGCTTCATATTATGCCACAGAAGTTCACTTACAAGGAATTGACTGCACATGAGAATTCATCTCTGAAGACACTTATTCCAGGCTTCGATCTAAAAATTGGTACAAGTTCAGGAAACCTGGCAGTTAACGGGGTAGAAATTACAGAGCCTGATATGAGTTTATCAGAGAAGTTTGTGATCCATGGAATTTCCAAGGATTTTGATATGGAGCAGCTTCTCAGTTCATTCTTGTAGGTTTTCATTACATTTGTCTTTCTTGTAGAGTTACCAATACGTCTATTCCTTTTTCCTGTCTAGAGGAAAATTGTGCTGTAATTCGGGAAATCATTGAGATGAATAAAGTCACCACACTTTTACTGCAAGCAATATTCCTTCATTCGATTCTTCACTCATCGATTTGTATTCGAAAAAAGCAAACAAAATAGGGATCAGAATGCAGCAGATGGATTATGAATGTGATACTCTAAAAGATGGTTGAAAGTAAAACAGGACAAGCATCTGTGTAATTCAATTTCACTTGAACGCAACTCTTCAAAGAATTGTTGACTACTACATGTTTACATCCATATATAATGTTTTTCTTATGACAATACACTCAGTATTCACATCAATCAGGGCTCAAAATGATAGAATATGCTTGAGTTTTTAGTTGATAACATTGTATGCAAATTCTGAGTCTGACCTAAATGGCTGAAATGGAATAAAGAACACAGGCTGAACTAAATTTGATAAAGTCATGTTAGACTTGCACAAAATATTACTATGTGAAATCAGAAGCCACTCCTGCCAATATGTAATTCTACAATTTCTTAAGAGAAAGCCAGCCTGCACGATGCCATCTGGCTGTCTGTACAGCATTTCTCAAGGGTTGACAAAGCATTAAAACTATAGTAGTACATAATTTAACATGAGGACATTTCTACACATTTCTTAAGTCAACCTAAACTCACTCCACATCAAAATGGCCACCATATATATATACATATTTTATGGTATTAGTCAATTCATCTGTGCACCCATGACAAGATGAATTGCTGCATATAATGGCGATGAGTTTATTGGTTCAATGAAACGCAAATTCAACCATAATTTTTTAACTATGACTTTCAGCATATATTTGTTAATAAGCTCAGCTGTGGGCTCCAACCACACATGTTTCTTCAAATGCTAACTTCTGTTATAAATAGACTTCTGCACTGACTATCCCAAGCACAGATTCTCAACTTATTTTCTTTGCCCCTCTTCAGAGTCCCTATCTCAAGATTTTCTAGCATTTCTTCTCACGGATTCAGATATGAGATCTCTGAAGGCATCCTACTTCCATAAAGTTATATTCATGATTCTTTTGGTAATGGTTCCTACATCTGTTTGCGGGCAAATTGAGAGTCCCTCTAACCTGAGAATTCGAGCTAAGTTCAATTCCTTTTTCCTAAAGCACTTTTCAACAGTTTCTCCCTATTCAGAATTGGAGAAAAGCAACAGAAACACGATGCATGTTGTTTCTCGAAGGCTTGTGCCTTCAGGACCTAATCCTCTCCACAACTGATTGAACAGATCAAGAGAAATCATCCATATGAGAAGATTAGCAAGCATGGAAAGTTAGTTCTATCATGTATTTTCAAAGAAATAGATCATATCTACCAATTTTCAGTTTTTGCTCGCGATCAGCCATTCTTTATACATATATTTGTATATGAACTGTACTCTTCATTAGAAGCCAATAGAGAGAATGACATTTTATCAATCCACTTCTGTTTTCAAATTTATTCTATCAGAACTCGGAAGCTGAAGCACAAAAAATCCTCCTCAATAGAATATGGTTACTATGTCAATACCATGTAAAAGAGAGATCAGAATCATCAGATCCACAAAAAAAAAAAAAAAAAAAAAAAAAAAAAAAAAAAAAAAAAAATATTGTGACAGAGCGAACATATAAGATAAGATTATTTGCATTTTGCTGCCAAAATATACCAGCGGAAAAACTGCAAGGTGACATCTTTTCACAAAGCCTGACTGATGCCCAACCACCATTTGGAAGATGACAAGCAGCAGCACAGCAGCAGGCGAAGAAACGTCAACAATTATTTGATATATGAAAGCCTAACTGTCAATGGAAATTCTAAATTGTTATCATTAGATATTGCAAATACTATTTAAAAGAACAGACGGCATTAGATTCACTGAATAACACGTATAGTCAGAAGTACACTACCTCAAGCAAAACCTACAAGTCAGCCATTTTTTTAAAATTAAACCAAATGGAGTGTCACTTGAGAAACGTATCAGAGCCATTTTTCTGCAAATATTCCCAACCAATACACGCAGAAAATTGCTTCGTTACTTTCGTGTTCGAGAAAATGATGATCGTGTGCCGCCTTCGGAGGAATAATAATACTATGATATTTGGCCGAGAAAAAAAGGAATATTTGCGCCCGTTTTGAGTGCAAGTTATAACAACTACTAGCTATAAGGTCTATTTTTCCTTCTGGTCAGACTGCACATTATACAGTAGTAATTTTAATTCACACAACAAATATACTTTATTGATGCCTAAACTCTCCTTTTTATACCAAACGATTTTTTGAATACCTTTTCGAGGTTTGAGAATAGACTTTGGTAGGTGACATTATCACCCGAAACAATTTAGCTTTGCGAAATAAATAAATAAATACCGTACATGTTAAAAGAACTATTTTAAATCCAATTAAAGTAGACGTAGTAAGCACTAAAATTTAACTTGTTTATGAAACAAAAATAGATTAATTTTTCATAATTATTAGTATTTTATTATTTTAGGGGATATTATTTTTTTAATAATTAAAGTATATAAATACTATATGTAGCCAAAGAGAAGTATTCCATAAATATAAATAAATCATGTAAGAATAAAATACTGATATTTTAAATGAAACGAAAAACAAAAAACAAAGTTTCACGATATCGGAAATTTTTGGTTTAGTGAGCAACGCTTTAGCTAGCACACTGCACAATCTCCCAATCCCACATGTTATTTCATTTTTTTTCCGGTAGAAAAAAGAATAAAACCTACGAAAGTCGAACATGAAAGATTGAAAGTACTACTTCTATATACTGAATAGGCGGATATGCGTGTGTATGTAGATCCTCTGCACTCTACAGTCTATATTTGCTTTCATTTTGTGGATTCGAAAAGTGGATACATACAGGCATTATAGACATGTTCCCACTAGATATGGCCAAGACTAGGCATGCTCAAAATTTCAAAAAAGTTCATGCAGAATCATGCTGCCTGCAAGTGAAGTGAGATACAGACCACGGAATATTCCATTTTTGAGATGCAAGGAAAATACTACAAGGCTGGGCAGTTGGGTGAAAGAAACTAAGGTTAATTCTTAATTTGTTTTAAGCTATATTTGAATATATAGCATCTCTTCAGTACTTGGTTACATCAATAATCAATAGAATACATTTTGGGGGGTGGAAGGGAAAGAAAGAAAGAAAGAAAAAAAAAAAAATGAACTCTGCAGAGCAGGCCAAAAAAGAAAGTCGCGAATAGGGATTAAAATAACAGGGTTAAGGTGTCCAAACCTAAGTTAGTTGATGCATCGATCATTCACTCATTCACTCATTGTCAAGCTGAAGTTCATGTCATCATCAATCTCACTACTGAAGAATCCGTTTTCGGTGAATCCCATGTCGTCGTCCATTATATCAAAACCCTGTGGCAGATCAGATTCTTTTTGGTCAAATTCTGCACGACCAACAGGTGCATCCACAGGACATTCATTACTATGAGCAACCACTGAACTCCTGAGCCCGGATCCAGTCGAAGATGTTTGAGCTCCTGCTCCTCGATTCTGTGGGGGGATGGATGGCCAATTATTACTCTTTGTGTTCACGTCCTGGAGCAATTGCTGGATAATTTGTGGCTGAAGCGCTTGGCTGCCTTGAGACGCCATCGGCTGATTCCGCTGTATCGAGCCACTCATGGTTGGTGAATGTAGCTGTTGTAATTGTGGTTGCTGGGGGGGCGCTTGATGGCTGGAAAAGACGCTGACTGATGAATCCTGTGAGGTTCCGCAGGACAAACCAGCTGAATAAACTGGAGTGTCTGAAGAGAGAGCCTGAATGGAGTTGTTGAAAGGAAAAGCAGCTTGTTGAATTGAGCAAATTGAGTTGAGTCTAGTTGGCAAATTCTGGAAGTTGGACACTGCAAGAGCTGCCTGTGCTGAACCACCCAGAGTTCCTCCATTGCTGTTCATTTGGCCATTGAACCCGGGATGCAGTAATGACATTAGCTTGTTGAGTGAGTCACAATCCGTTGGCAGACCTTGTAGCCCTTGGAACTTAGAGTCCGAAGAACTTGGGATGTTTTTCAAGCCCTCTGCAAATCACAACTACATTTAGAACTCGTTCAATGAAAACATGGCATTAGGCCAAACAGCACATCTAGTTGCGATAGGACAAAACCAATATGACCACCAGAATTAATCGACAACAAAAAGGCACATACGTCCAGAAAAGTCCATCGAGCGATTTAAATAAACAAAAAAAGTTGGGTATGGCCTCCTTACCAATGGGACCTCTATTCTGTACTTTGCAGAAATCCATCACATCTTTCATGCTATTAACCACATCAGCGATCTGATATCAAGAAATAAATATGAGAATTCATGACTAAAGAAGATGAGCATTTTAAATGTTTAAAATGGTCGGAACATGCCTGTAAGCACCGCACATAGCTTTTGGAAAATCCAAGATCATTTAGCGCTGGTAACTCTAAAGTCCTTGCAAGTTGACGCCCAGCTGTTAAAACACTGTCAACAGAGACATCAAATTGATAAAATAGTAGATTAACCCCTGATTGTGTCCGGAGATTCAGCATTTTCTTTACTACGCAGTTATGGAACGAACAATTAATCTTTTCCATCCTCGTAATTGTAGTTACATGTTACAGGTAACTTACTACCTTCTCCACATTTATACACAAGAAACACACTTAACAAGGTTATGAGGACTTGGCCAAGTGGTCAGGCCCCCCCCCCCCCCCCCCCCCATCATTCCCCTTTATCCCTTATCCTTTGTAATTTGTGTGGCATACCACCAACCATTTCTCTAGCCAATGGCTTCGGTTAATAAATAAATAAATAAATAAAAATGGCCTCGATTTTAAAAAAAAAAAAAACCAAAAAAACAAACAAGGTTCGCTACAGATCCAACCTCGAGGAGTGTCCATGTTTTTCTTTTAAGAATTGAAACTTAAGCAGAAAAAGAGTTCAAATGACATGATATAGTAACTGGAGCGACTCCAAGGCCAGAATTCTTGTATTAACTAATTCAGCATGAAAGTTAAACCAGATCAATTTAAGAGTTGGAAGTGAATATCTTACAGGGCACTATTTTCCTGTAAATCTTGAGGCATGCCATCGGCTCCATTGTCAGAAACTGTGTGTAGGCACTTCTGTACGACCTGAAGCAATTGATTCACCTGTAACATGAATTTATTGTGAGTTCCACACTAAACTAGTGTACTTGTTTAGGTAACGTAACATACTTTGATTCACTCCCCCCTTTTCATTCAAAAGCCTACAATTTATATCACTTTCAAACCAAAAGATTTTAATGCACAAACAGGACATATAAGTAAAGCCTATTTCTTGCACCGGTGTGTTAATAGCCAATAAAATAGCTCAGGAATGGTTTCTGTTATGCCCTACAAATTGATCAATATCCTATTCTAGATTACATCAGCCAAAGGAAATAATAATGAATGTCCAATATGGTTGCCTCAACTAAGTATTGAAATGATCATGCATCTAGAGAAGGAAATGATCCAAAATTTGCCAAGGCTGCATACCGAATACAGGAAACATTCATTGTATTTGGTTATCACCATAGTGAATTACTAGAAGTCATTGTACAAAACACTAGTTCATTTAATTTCTCACATAACCATGTAAAAGCTGCATGATATATCAATAAGATCATTATTCATCACGCAGCAATTATACCATTATAAAACTAAATGTAAAAGGCAATTTGAACACAGAACAAAATTTAAACCGACATGAGTATTTTAGGATCATTAAAAATTACAATCTCCGGCCTAGTCAACCAAAAATCATACAAAGCGGAAGTCTACCTGTGGGGCAACCAATCTCCGAGGGAAAAGCTCTTCATGGCGCCAGACACAAAATTCCCAAGATAATATCTAAAAACATGAAGATGCAATGTTATAATCCAAATAAAGATGTGAACAAACCTGAAAAGTTAAAAAACCAACTAGGACTACTAGTTTAATAGCTTACCTTTAGATCAGGTGTGAAAAGGATCCTAAGCTGACCCTCCTGAACCACGCGTTGTTTTTCGTATACACTTTCTTGAACTGCTTTTGAATACTCCAGCAATATCATTCCTGAAGAGAGTCTGCATTCATGAGGCATGTCCAGAAATAGAAGCTCATCAATGACACCACTTCTAAATTTGATGTCATTAAGTCTAGGGAGCACTTCAAAACTTGCCTCTGTACAAACCAGGAAAAGGAAGAATTTCAGGGCACAAAACAAAATATCTACATGAAATGAGGATTCTTTTGAGATTTTTCAGATGAATTTTATGTTTTGTGTGACTGCACAATATCGATCGGAAAATCATAAATAATGTTCTGCACATACGTTGATACAGATTTTGCAAGCATAGCATTGTGTAAATTGACAAAGCACAGAGAGCAGAGGATAAATAGAGTCTGCAGAAGCAAAAGGATTGAATAGGAGCATTGTTTTGATGTGCCTGTACTGTAATGGCATTGAAAAGAAAGCCTCTAGGAAATAACTGAATTTAAAAAATGTTATAAACGATAGTATCAAATATTATCAAATGTGGTTGTCAAAAGTCAGTGATGGATCTCCAACTGTCATACAAACATAAATGAGATATTTAGTTTTATTCAATTGAAAACAGATTAATTATTTTTTCCATGCAGACATCGTTTTCATATAATGAACTATATAAATAACTGTACACTGCATCTTCTTGGTTATTCTACTAGGAAAAGAAAATATTAAAAAGCAATGCATATTGGTGGGCTTGAAGAGTACCATATCCGTGTGCAGGGTTTGAGCCACATATGTCACATTGAAACACATCCTGAAGCACAACAGAAACAAATCATATTAAAGCCACTTAAATTACTATCACTGAGCAAATTGGAGTAGAAAATGGAAGAAGTGACAAAAAAGGAAACTGAATGCACGTATTATGGGTAGGAAACACCACATTTACTATTAGAAAAATACTAGGTCGGACAGTAGACTGACAGAGTCCACCAAGTAGCAAAAGTTACCATGGCCAACTGAGGGAACACTTCTTTAGAGTGATGTCCGACATATCGGGATAGACACCACCTCTTCTTCGCACGCGGGGAGTAATACTCAGAGACAAATTGCCTCCAATAAGCAATGGCATTTTCCTATCAGGATCAACTTAAGTCAACATTCATTGCTCAACAAAAAAAAATCGTGAGGATGACAAAAGTGGTAAAGCAGAATTGATTTCAGGTATTAATAATTAAATTCCTTACAGTAGGCCGTTGTCTATGATGATATAAGTATTTCATCATACGTCGAGAGCATACAGCACCATCATAAGGTCGATTTACTGCAGATATAGCTGGCATTCCTTGCAACTGTAGCTGCTGCCTTAGATGCAACTGCTGCTGCTGCTGCTGTTGCAATAGCTGAACTCGCTGCAATGGAGGCATAACCTGCAGAACCTGCAGCCCTTGTTGTCTCAACCTTTGTTGCTGAATCAGAGTTTGCAATTGAAGGTTCTGATTATGTAAGTGCATAGGATTCTGTATCTGCAATAACTGCTGCAAAACCTGATTCTGTCTATCTAAGCGGGGTTTCTTTTGAAGGTGCAATAAAGTAGTTTGGTCCTGAACATAGGAGTTAGGGACCCTCGAACCTCCAGGAAACTGACCTTGTGCCATCTGTGGCAAAGAAGTGGAACTAGAAGAAGCTCCCTGATATTGCTGACCTTGCAGTGCTTTCTTAGAACCAATGTCTTGATTGGAGTTCTGCTGAACGACAGAGGAACCATCCATGACAGAAGAAGCAGACATACTAATGTTATTAGATGAGAATGATATAGGTGATGCAGGTAAGCGCACATAAGATTCCGTGTTAATGCTAGCACTTCTCTGAAGATGAGGTCGACCAGAAAGTCCCGAGTTAGCATCAGTAACCAAAGAACTTGCCCCAACACTAGGTCCAGAGCTTGCCACACTATTCAAGATTCTATTGCTGACATCCCCTGAAATCAAGCTCACGTTGCCATGTCCATATTCAGTTGATGAATTTGTTGAGTTCCTAACAATTGAACCAAAATTGGAATTTCCTGCAACATGGGACTGCCCATCTCCTTGAAAGAATATTCCTGAACTTGCAGATGATTGTGCCATTCCTCTATCCACCCCTGAAGGATCCATTTGAAGCCGGATGATTGACAAGTTAAACCAAGTGACTACCGGTTTCCAATCCTTAAATAGTTACAGGTTAACCATAAAAACGACACACTTAGTCTGGAGCTCTTTGATCTCACTAACCCTTGAGGCGAAAAACGCAAAATTCTATTTGGGCTGCCAAGCAAAATAACAAAGTTATCTTATAAGGTATCTTATGTAGAGCAGAGAAACTAACATACTTAAAGAGAGATTCAACTCAAATTCAGAAATGGAGTAAATAACAAAACCTAGGCAACAAAGGGAAACCTCATATATAAATCCAGTCCAACCCTATTCCTAAAGAGAGATTCAACTCAAATTCAGAAATAAATAAATTTAATAAAATAAAAAAAAATCTTTATCAATTACAACCTAACTGCAAATACACGACATCATTATTAACCAAAAAAAGACTACATATAGAGTACGAATACTTCAAAGAAAAGCACATATTCAACGTTAGCTGGAAGAACTAACTCCACCAACAACAAAAACATAAACCAAAAAAAAAAAAAAAGAGCAAAGCACTCAAGTTTCATCGAGAGAATAAACATAAGTTGAAATGCAAAGATTCTAATTAACTCCATTCTTAACTTCAAAACTCAAATTTACAAATCCCAAATCTGCAATTATCACTATCGTCCAAAATGCAGCAAACATTATAAAGCTTTGCACTTAGAAAAGGTACTCAAAAAGAACAAGAAAAAGCGCTTCATCATATTGCCTAAATAACTGTTCGAATCTTTATTGTAAGTTGTAACCAAGCAAGCGCAAAATATGTCATATCAATACCGCAAAATGGGAGCAAGCGAACCATC